>PVKS010047226.1:0-12920 GCA_004027875.1 Aplodontia rufa | reverse complement strand
TGAGTAAAATCAGCTTAACCCAGAGATCTAAGGGTCGATTGTCTCCACTCATAGGCGGAAGTGGGGACTAGACCCTGGACAGTGAGAAAGATGGTCTAGTAACATGAGTTAAATCCAGAGAAGATGTAATGCTTTATAATCTTATACTTTTTTTAGAGCTATAAAAGGAAAGGGAAGGGAGGGTAATTGGGGGGGGCACTCCTGGGGATAATTACAATATCCAGAATATTAACACATTTTATACACATTTTATATTGTTTTGTTAAAATCTTGTAAGGTTGTTAAAAAATAAAAAAAAATTAAAAAAAAAAGACTCATCTGTGAGAAAAGGCAAGTTTAGATATGGAACAATTGGATTGCGAGCCTTAACCTAGTTGATTTTGTGATTGGAAATAACTAGAAAGGAACTATATTAGATTTGGGTGTGCCTGAAGGTGGTGGGTCCCTGGGGGTATGGTTTTGGGGTTGATATTTTGCACTTGTCAATCAGACCTCAGTTTCTGCTTCTTGGAGACATATTCCCAGCTATTTTCCTCCATCACACTCTACTACTATTATGTTCTTTTTCATTCCAGGCACTGATGAATGGAATCAGGCGTTTGTGGACTGAGACCTCTGAATCTATGAGCCACCCAAATTTTGGAACTAGCAGTAAAAACCTGAATAAAACACTCACCATCCTGTCATATTTGGATCCCTAATTTTGGACAAATAGGTAAACTGCAACATTTGGCTTTTACACCAGAAAGGCAAGACTTCTTTGAAGGGTTAATCCAAGGCATCATGACAGCCCCTGTTCTAGGCCTACCTGACTCACAAAATGTGATAAATCTATACGCAAAAGGGAACCAAGGTTAGTCCTTGAAGTTCTCTTACATACAGTACAGACATACTGTGACCAGTAGTCTGTGTCAGAACAGCTTGAAACACAGAAAAAGGAGAATCTTTCTGCCTTTGTTGTGTGATTGTCACCTGTGATTTATAAGAAGAGGTTGAGAAACACACTCAAGAACAGCCCATTACTGGTTTGATCCTCATCAAGCCCTGTTCTGCTCAAACTAAAGGAAGAATAATAAATGACTATGGTGACGAAAAGGAGACTCCAAGCCACCCTCTTAGACATTTCAAATGTGAACCTTAAGAGAAACTGTGTCCACCTTAAATCAAAAAATCCTACTGCCAGTATATGGTGATGGACCAATACAGTATGATGATTCAGAGAGCTTGGAGAATTTTAGCAAGTTTCATGTACTCTATGGTTATGGAACAACAAATATGAAAAGTAACAACTTTATCGCTAACACCACCAACCCAGAAAGCCAAGCTAATTTCTCTGAAAACAGCTTTGACTGGCCAAAAGGAAAAAGGTATGCATTTACACAGATTCACTATATGCTTTAAGGACAGAGCATGCATATGGAGCTACTGAGAAAGAAGAGAAAATTAGGGCAAACACACCTCCATATGGGAATTGGCAAAAACTTCATCAATAAGACTCTCAAGGACAAAGAAATAAAGTTAAAAGTTAATGAGTAAGATGCGATTAATTAAAAACCTTTTGCTCAATCAAGGAATTGATCAAAACTGTCAGAAGAGAAACCATAGAGTGGGAGATAATCATGGCCTATGATTCTTCTCACAGAGTACTAATACACTGGAATTTTACTCTGCTATTAGAAAAAACAATTTTGTAGTCTTTGAAGGAAAATGAATGGCAACAGAAAGAATCATGCTGAGTGATATTAGCCAAACCCAGAATGTCCAGGCCCGAATGTCTTCCCTCATTTGTGGAGGCTAGAGAAAATCCCAAGCTTGGGTGAAAGATAGTCAAACTCATGTATTGGACCCACCAAGGGCATAGTGACACAAAATCTAGGGGAACCATAGACATACAGAGGGGAGCAGGGAGGAAGATACAGAGGGATGTGTTGGGTCAGAAGACAATGTGACATTGGGAGGCAATCAACACTGTAGCATACTTTTAACCCCCCCAAGAAATCTGGTGATATTATGTAATCATTTATTTCTGGAAAACTCACAAAATACAGATATATACTTACAAATACATACATATATACACACACACATATATTTATATATAGAGAGAAAGAAAGAGTGAGAGAGAGATTTATATCTCTTCTAGGGTCATAATATAGAATAATCAAGAGACTGGTGTGTGGGTGATTTGGGGGTGACTATGGTTTAGGATCAATTGCATCATACACATGTACACATTCATAAGCATTCACAATAGTACAACAACTCATCAATAAACTAGAAGAATCAATCACTGGGATGCCATTAAACTAAAAACTTTTGCTCAGCCAAACAAGTGGTCAAAACTATCAAGAGAGAACCTACAGAATGGGAGATAATCATGGTCTTTGTGATTCTTCTGACAGGGGACTAATATCCAAAATTTAGAAAGAACTAAAAAAAAAAACGGATATCAAAAACACACATAATCCAATCAATAATTGGGCCACAGAGCTAAACAGAAACATCTCAACAGAAGAAATCACAGAAGCCAAAGAATACGTGAAAAAGAGTTCTAAATCACTAGTAGACCGAGAAAAGCAAATCAAAACTACATTAAGAATCCACCTCCCTCTCCACTCAGACTAGCAACAATGAAGATTATAAACAATAACAGATGCTGCAAGGGTTGCAAGGAGATAGGAACACTCGCACACCATTGGTAGAACTACAGACTGGTACAGCCCCTCTGGTAAATAGCATCATGACTTCTCAAAAAATTAGGGTTGGATCTACCATAGGAACCAGACATTCATCTGCTGGATATTTTTCCAGAGGAGTTAGAATTACAGTGATACAGCAAAATCTATGTTCGTAGCAGATCAATTTACAATAGCTAAATATTTGAAGAAACAAAAATACTTGCAGTGCAAGAGGGGACACAATAGCAGGTGTTCGCTGTCCTAATGAGCTTGTGTAGAAGATTTACATTGACTTAGGTCACTTCCATGGGTCCAACATTATGCTATTTAGGACTCAGAAAGTGCTAACACTACTATTCCAAATTTATGGTAGAGTATGAAAACATCCTAGCACTTTTGGTCAGTTCTTGAGTCAAAGTCTGTTGAGGTATGCCCAATTTCAGTATCTCATCACAGGGCAGGAAGTGAGTGGTTGTGGTCATTGAATGCAGATGTAGCCCTTTGTGGATATCCATACCATGCCCAGGTATTCATGTGAAGTTTCATGCTTTTTTCAAAAAGTAAACACATACATAACAAAGGAATAGAAATCACCCTTGCTCAGAATACACCAATAATAAATTTCTCATAAATGATCCACAAAAGATTAACATGCCAGGTGCATTGGCACATGCCTATAATTTCAGAAGCTTGAGAGGCTGAGGCAGGAGGATCAAAGTTCAAATCCACTCTCAGCAACTGAGCAAGACCCAGTCTCAAAATAAAAACATTTAAAAATGGAGCAGAGAAAGTGGATCCATGATTCAGTGCCATTGGATTCAATCTCTGGTACCAAAAATAACAAACAAAAAGTGTAGAACAGATATTTACACTTTTACAAATAGTTTATGATGTAAATTATAAAACTACATAAGATAAAGTGATTAGCAATATATACCTGAATGTACCTGTCACCCAGATTCAAAATCTGCTAACTATGTCCTCTTTTTACTTCTAAGTTTCTACCCACTGCACCAGTCCAGCCCCGCTTTATTTACTTTTGGGTGAGTTCAAATTTACACATAGTGAATGTAACAAATGTTAAGTGTGAAGTTTTGACAAATATGCCTAGAAAACCTTATTCTTTCTAAGCACAGAATATCTGTAATATTCCCAGAAAATTATCTGTGGATTTTCACACCCAAATTTTTCATTTCCAAGTTACTGTCATACTTTTTGAACTACAGATTAATTCACCTGTCTCAGCACACAAAGTTTGTGAGATTTCATGAGAGTGTGTGCTCCAGTGATATGCTCCTTTTACATTGCAGAGCAATGTTTTATTGTGTGGATATATGGCACTGTGTTCATCCATTTTAGTATTGAAAAATATCTGGATTACTTCCTGTCTTGCACCGTGAGCATTACAGGGCCTGTGCATTCTTAAACAAATACCTGCTCCATTGAGTTTAATTTCTTACCAGTATTTAAATAATATAGCTTTTGACTTTTACTAGGTCCTCTAAGGATTATAGTCTACAACTTTTTGCCATATTTTTACTGGTGCATTATAGTTATACAATAATGATGGGATTGCTTGTTACATTTTCACTCTTGCACAAAATATAAAAATATAATATGGCAAACACTTCCCTCTCCCTCCTCCCGTGTTCCCTTTTGTCTGCTATCTACCTTTGAAAATTTTTCAAGCTCTCATATTTATTATGTGGCAATTACTTACGACACTACAGATGCAAACTACAATTTGTTCCTCCCTCCATTCACCATCCCTTTATTCCTTCCCATCTTTCCTCCTTTCTCCTTTACTAGACTTCCTTTTTCACCTATTAATTCATATTTGAATGGTTCTTTATCTTTCCCTCCCTCTTTCTTTTATTTTACTCCACCTTCCACAAATGAGACAAAAACATTCAACCATTGAATTTCTGAGTTTTGCTAATTCCACTTATCATGATATTCTCCATTTCTATCCATTTAGCAGTAAACACCATAATTTTTCTTTCTTTCTCATCTGAGATAATTCCATTGTACATGTGTGCATGCATACATGTATGCATATATATAAAGCCATGTATTACAAAATGAAGGGATTATTGCACATTCACAAATTTGCATTTATTGAAAATGTAACTCAAACCTAATCCTTACCAAGGATATTGCCCCCACTCAACCCCCATTCCCTTGTCTCTTACCTCCACTGTATTTCTCCCACTAACAGATACTGATGTATCTGTACATGCATATATTTTTTTAATTTTCTAGTTTAAATGTCTATGCACATATGAGTATTATTTAGCATGTCAGGGAAGTAAAGTATACCACACTGTATTTGTACCCCCATTTTCCCTCTCAATGCACCACTCCTCCCTCCTCCCACTGCACCCCTTCCACCATCACAACCAGACTTCCCCAAGATCATATTATTCCAATGTTGGTGAGTCTATTATGTAAACCTATGTTTCATCCTAGCCTTAGTTTTACTCTAGCTTCCACAT
This sequence comes from Aplodontia rufa, assembly GCA_004027875.1. Lineage (NCBI taxonomy): Eukaryota > Metazoa > Chordata > Mammalia > Rodentia > Aplodontiidae > Aplodontia > Aplodontia rufa. The sequence goes on along the minus strand of PVKS010047226.1, from coordinate 7,747 downwards.
ATGAGAGAAAACATTCAACATTTAATTTAAGTCTCTGAGTTTGGCTTATTTCACTCAGCATAATTTTTTCCTATTTCCATCCATTTACCCAAAAGTCATGGTTTTATTCTTTCTAGTAGCTCAGTATAGCTCAATTGTGTGTGTGTGTGTGTGTGTGTGTGTACACAAAACAATTTTGGGTCTATTCATCCAGTAAAGGACATGTAGTCTAATTCCATAATTTTGCCATTGAGTTCAGTTGCTATAAACATTGATGTAGCTGTATTTATGCAAAATGCTGATTATTATCTTCGGGGAAGACACCCAGGAATGGAATAATTATGTCACATGGTGACCCCATCCTTAGTTTCCTGACCTACATATTTGGGCATCTGGATTTATTCCACGATACAGATATTGGGAATTGAGCCACTATAAACAGTGATATGGCTCCGTCATTGCAGTATGCCAATTTTAGGTCTTTTGGGAAGATCACCAGAAGTGGGAACACCTTTGGTGGGTCCATTTCCAGTTTATTGAGGAATCTTCAGACTGTTTTCCAGAGTGATTGTACTAGTTGGCAGTTCCACCAACATATAAGTGTTCCTTTCTCCCCACAACCTTTTCAGCATTATTAGTGTTATCAGGCTTGATCTTTGCATTCTGGCAGGAGTGAGGTGAAGTTTTAATGTACTTTTTATTTGCATTTCCCCAATTAAGAGAGATGTTAATCATTTTTCATGTGTTGACTTTTTGTGTTTCTTCTTTTGAAAAGTTTGTTTAGTTCTTTTGCCCATTTGTTGGTTGGGTTGTTTTTTGGTGTTAAGCTTTTTCAGTTCTTTGTAAATAGAGACACTGGCACATAAACATGGCAAAATACTTAGAAACTGGTACAGCACTAACCAGGTACTAAAATAACTTTCAAATTATAATAGAGAAAAACCATATTTAAACATTATGGTTAGTTTCTGAGTTGATTTTGTAGGTATAGAGAATTGTCAAAAAAGAGTCTTACCTAAACATCAATAAGATAATGAAAAGAAGTACAAATAGTCAAGATATTTTTCCTAAGCCCATCAGAGGAATTATATCACAAGACAACCTGTCTAATATTTGAGAATAGAGGAGTCTGTGGGAAACACAAGCCACAAATCTTTGATTTCTCCTGGAAAATTACAAAACTATTCAAATTAACTGATATTTTTAAGCCAGTCCTGAAATACATGTGAGAAAGGTGAGTGAAAATGTGAAATCCTTGAGGCTGAAAATGTATGGTCTACATGATCAGGCATGTTTTTCTTCAGGAATCCTACAAGGATGTCTCAAAGTAACAGTTTTAGAGAATGTTTCCCACATAATGGTGATGTGGAAAGCAACGTCCACTACTAGAATTCTGGAGCTACCCTTCACATATTTTCTACAAAGGAAAAAAATCCTTACATGCAGCAAAATAATATAAAAAAACTAAGCCAAAGTGCACTTGGATAAAACAAGAGCTGAGGGTGTGGAAATAAGGTCATTGCATGAATCCCTGCAAAATTACATCTCCCACCAATAAATCAAAACTGTAATGTACAGAGAAAACTTCTGGAATCCGTGCAATGTCAAAGGCAGCCTTAAAGGAAAACTGCTCCCACCAAAAAAAAAAAAAAAAAAAAAAAAAAAAAAAAAACTGTAATGTACAATATACTTCATTCTTCAGCTTATTTGAGGATCAGTGTGAATCTTTTTGTCCACTCACCTAGGACCTGGAATGGATCTGTTCCCTAGTAATTAATCTACAGGAGGGGAAGGAATATATTTGAAGTTCAATACCTGATGTCCATGGGGATATTCATAGATGAAATATATCTATGATAGGAATGATGCCAAAAATCTGGGAGGCTGAAGGAAGTTATCATGAAAAGAAATTAAATTCTCTCATGTTGAGTAGGTAATCTGTGGTGACAGTGTCAACTCCACTTTTTTAGTATTACACAGATACTCACACTTCAGGCATGGGGGATACTGCTCATCAGTAATCTTGAAAACTTTTACCAAATTCAAAATCTCACACAATATAGTTTTCCTTGCAATGTACACTTTCAATAAAAGACACACAAATTTGTACTTCAATAATGATCTTTTTTGTATTTCCTTGTGGTCATCAGTGTCAGTTGGCCACTTTCTACAAAATGACTTTGGGATTTGCACTAATAATGGTGAATCTGCAGATCCATGTGTATTGTCATGATTTAATAAAATTAATCTTTGGATCATTGAATATTAACTGCTTTCCCATTTCTTTCCATAATTTTTGCATTTTATTTTCACCTTTGCTATTTACTTTGTAGTGGACAGGTCTGAAATTTATATTATTATTTTTATTTGAAATTATTTTTCCTACATTTTTGAAAGGATTTGTGTCTCAATTTCAATTCTGCTCATTGCTAGTGTATAAAATATTCATAATTTGAGGGTGGCCATGTATCCCATAGCCTTACTGAACAAGCTCAGGTCTAATATATTGTCAGTGTGTGAAATTTTCCTTAAAACATTATATAAAGAATAATATCATCTGCATAGACTATTTAATCTTTGATGTAGAATATTCCCATTTAATCTACTCAAAAATTTTTAGAAGTCAGAAAAATATACATTTCTTTTTCCTTTTTCTGAAATTAAGTTGTGAAACACTTAGGTTTTCACCACTAAGTATAATGATGATGGTAGGTAGTTGATAGCTGCCCTTTAGTAAATTGAAAAAGAATGTTTCTTTGGTCCACATTTGACATAGGTTTTAACATGAATTAGCATATAATTTGCCAAAAGCTTTTCTCTCGATCAAAGTGATTATTGGACCGTTACTATATTGTATATTGCTGCATGTGAGAGATGTCTCACTTGGACATGGTGTCCAATCTTTCTGTTTTATGTTGTTACTTTCAGTTTGCTAATGGTTGTGAATATCTTAGTCAATATTTATAATGAAATATGGCCTGCAATTTCCTTACTTTTCTTTCTGTAGGACTAAGCACCTGGTCTTACACAAGGAATTGGTAAGTTTTTCTTCTATTTTTCAGGGATCATGAATTATTGCTGCTGGTTCCTTATTAAAAGTGTGGTAGAAATCACCAGTGAAAGTTTCTTTTTAAAAATATGATTATTGCTTAGTTTTGTTGATTGGCTTATTTTTGGAGCTAGGTTTTTGCTTCCTTTTCCAAGTTGGCCTCAATTTCCTGAGCATAAATCATTCTCCTGCCTCAGCCTCACAACTACCTGGGACTACTGGCAGCCATTCCCATGATCAACTTCACATAAGAATATTTTTAATCAAGTTAAATTTTATTTTGTATCTAATTTGTCATATTTCTTCATAACTATTAGTGTATTTTATTCTTGTCATTCTCAAACCTCTGGCTTTCAAGTAATTTATCTGAAAATTGTTTTCTTCCAGTTTGTAGATTTTCTTGGCAATGAAAATGGAATAATAAAAAAAGAATAATGTTGGGAAATGTGGGCTTGACATTTTTTGAATTGACCAATTTCTCCGGATGCCATAGATAGGAATTATAATATGCCCTATTTAGCATTCATACTTTCAGGTTATTAGTTTTTTTCTCCTTTATTTTCTGGTGAGTTGTATAAGTTGTATGTATTTTGGATATTAATCTTTTACCAAACGTGCTGCTAGCAACTATTTTCTCCAATCCACAGTCTACTTTTACATTTCATTGATTATTTCTATGCTGTGTAGAAACATTTTTAGCTTTATATAGCCACACTTGTTTATTTTTGTTTTTCTTCTACATTCTCAGTGTGTTCTATCTAAAACCACTGTTAATACCAATGTCAAAGGATTTTTTTTTTTTAGTTTTCTTCTAGTAGTTTTACTGTTTTGGGTTATATAACAATAAGGCCTTGCTGTATGCTTGTTAGGATGGCTGTTATCAAAATGATAACAAGTAAAACAAACTGCAGAGCATGTGTAGAAAAGGAAACCCTTGGAAACTTGGGCCAGGAATATAAACTGATACAAACATCATAGAATATATGGAGGTTTTAAAAATAATTAAGACTAGAAATATCATATGACCCAGATATTTTGCTGAGCATATGCCTGCATTATTCAGGGTCTTTCAGATAAATGAAATCATTAAAACATATACATGTAAATGTGCATATAAAAGGGAACTTATTAGATTGATTCACATGATTGTGGAATGCAGAGTCCAAAAATTGTTGCCTACAGATTGACAAAATTGACAAATCAGTAACAGCCCAGTCCAAGTAGCTGGAATCTTTTCAATTCATGGAGTGCATGAAGCATCTATGGTTCAAGAATAAGAGCTTAGAAGACCCTCATAGAGCCAATGGTGCAAGTCCACATTCAAAGGCTGGAGAATCTAAAGTCAGATACCCACAACTGACAACTGAAACCAACAGAAAAAGAAGAAAAAAAGCAAACAGTCTTACAAGAAATTTGGAGAACAAGGCATTAGCAAATTCCCCCTCTGCTTTCTTTAAAACCAAATCTGCTCAATGGTGCTATAAAATATAATCATGTCAGGTCTTCCTCACTGTGTTCTGACCCAATTTACTATATACAAACTCTAACACACCCAGAGATATTCTATATTGCTTTTCTATGCATACCTTAATCCACCCAAGTCAACAGTGCAAATCATCCATTACAATAATTCTAGAAATAAAACCCATCTTAAGAAATATCTGTATTCTAAGTTTAGTGCAAGCCTATCCAAAATGGCCATTTTTTTCCTTAGAAAATACCTTCATTTTATTTATTTATGTGTATGTAATGCTAAGGATTGTATACAGTGCATCACACATGCTAGACAAGCAGTTTTTTATACACACATGCACACACATATATAATCTTTTTCCGTTTTTTATTTATTTTGAGACAGTGTCTTATAAGATGCAGAGGATCTCATCAAGATGCTGAGGATGGTTCAATTTTGTGATCCTCTCCCTCATCTTCCTGAGTACTTGATTTTTTTTTTTTAAAGAGAGAGGGACAGTTAGAGAGGCAGAAAAAGAGAGAAACAACTATATTTAGTTTTTCACATGGCCTTAGTTGCTCCAACTCTTGGTTGTGTACATGGTGCTGGGATTTGAACCCAGGTCCTCGTGCTTGCCAGGCAAGCACCGAAACCGCTGAGCCACCGCTCCAGCCCCCTGAGTACTTGATTTTAAGGAAAGCCTAGCACCACACCTGGCTTAGCATTCAGCTTTTAAAAGAAAGATGCCATAGATAGGAGTGGTGGCAAAAGTTGAAGTTCAGCCCTATTAATTTAGCAAGATGCTCTCTTAAAATGAAAAATAAAAATGACCAGTGATAACATGACTCTGCATTTAAATTCCAGTAACAAAAGAATATTCTGACATTCACAATCACTTGGATGAAACTGGAGGATGGACAACATGATTAGTGAAATGATCCGGACAGAGAGAAACACATTGCATACTCTTTATGGAATCTGACAAAAAGAAAAAGAAAGATAAAAGAGAATTGTGGTTACTGGAACACTATGCTTAATAATTTTTCATCACATATTGAAAAGTCCCAAGGACAGTCAAATTTTAAGTAATCTTACTGTTGAATGAAGTAATTTTGTGCGATGATAGGTTTTATGAGCATAACAATTATACATATTAATAGATTTCAGTGTGATATTTTCATGTATCCTTACAAATGTATTAAAAATATCAGATATTTTTCTTCACCATTGATGTTCCAGGATTCTCCCAAAAGTAATATCACAATCAATAGTGTACTTTCACATAAATTTTTAGTTATCATTTATAATATGATACATTTATGCTTTTATTCACTTAGCATTACATTATCCAATGGCATCTATTTTGCTTACTATTACAGGACTATTGATTAATGGCTGAGTAAAATACTATTGTGAATATATAACATAATTTATGATAGCTATGCTGAGCTATAATCACTGATTTTTCATTTACATGCATTTCTAAACATACTGATATACAATTCAATGTTATAGAAATAAAAGAAAGAAACAACAACATCAACAGAATCTAGGAAACTCTGCTCCTTGGGCTTATTTAATCAAACAGAAAGAATCAATCCAAAACATGAAAAAAAGTCTCTATTTTATTTTAAATTTGTTAATAAACAAGAAAATACTATGCTAATTCTCTGAACCTGTCACACACTAAGCTGAACCTGGAGTGTTAAGTAGATTATATTACATGGAAAAACTGCTCTTGTGGAAATAATGAAATAAAGCACTATGGTGATAGTAGATATGATTCATAATCTTTCTTCACATTTATATATTCAGTGTTCAATTTATTTGGCCCAACACTTCAAGGTTCTCTTCATCCATCAGTTTATCTATAATTGAAATATTTAGTTATCTGTGTGTGTGTATGTGAGAGAGAGAGAGAGAGAGAGAGAGAGAGAGAGATAAACAAAGAGATAGTGTGAACTTTGCCATTCTTATGCTGGTTTCTGCCAAAAGCTAGGCAAGGAGTTCTGCCTGTGCTGACCCTCACAGCACATCTGGCATGACTTTTCTCTTCATGCAAGAGAAAACAGAGTGAATGTGGGCTTCAGTGGTAGAATGGGGAGAGGGGAAAGGGAAGTGAAGTTTGTTGGTGTGTGGATGAGCTATGAAAGTTATGACTCTTGACCAAAATTCTATCCATTTTTATCTCTTTTTTTGGAAATAATGAATTTATTTTTCAAAAACATAAACATCTTGGAGTCTCAATTATACAAGCTTGGAACATTTTGTACTCTTTAGTATATAATATTCAATCCTGATAAAAATATACTTATATTCATTTTAACAAATGGCATATATAAATACACAGACAGGGTGTTATACAAAGAGTAGGTTTGAATCATTATCATCTTTTTAGAAATGTATCCACTGCACTGTTTACATTCTTGTATCCTCTATGATCCTACATTGAAACCTCAGGGATTCTATTCTTCATGCCCAGGTAGCCCAATATTGATTTTCTCAGAGACCTCTTCCTCGCACATTGAAGTACCTCGTCCCACTTCCTCAGAGACCTTCATCCAATGTCTCAATTTCTTCTGTAATATCTAGGGAATATCTCAATACTGAAACAGGACAGGTGAATCAATACTTGGTGTTCCACTTCCTATGCTATGGAGATCCATTTTCTCTCTTTGTGGCCTCCCTCTTCTACACACAAAAATGGAGACAATAATACATGCAGGCAATTCTACATCTCATTGTGTGCCAACCTGTAATAATATCAATATCAAAAAGGTAATCCCTGGCAGGGTTTGGCATACACATATAATCCCAACTACTTGGGAGGATAATTCTGGAGGATCACAACTTTTGAGTTCTGCCACGGTAACTTTTACCAAGATCCTATCAAAATAAAACAAAAAGAGACAGTGATATAGCTCACTAATAAAACATACCTAGGTATTATTCTCAGCACCACAGAGATAAAAATCACTTCCTATCTTCTTTCTACAAATACAATGCCTGCAAAAATAAGAAGGGGTATCAGGGATGATGTCAGATCTTCTGAAAACAAGCCATATATAATAATTTTGAAGGTTTAAATTTCTATGTCTTTCTAAAAATTATTCTGAAATATTGTGTTTTTTATACTATGGTAACTAGGATTGTTTTTAATTGCATATTTAAATATTTATTTTCTTATGTATATAAACAACTGATTGATCTTGATTCTTCCTACAATGCAGAGCTGACTTGTAGCTTCCAATAACTTTTAATGATTC
>PVKS010047225.1:0-12917 GCA_004027875.1 Aplodontia rufa | reverse complement strand
TAATGCTTTACAATTTAATACTATTTTTAGAGTTATAACGGGAAGGGGAAGGGAGGGATAAGGCAGGGTAATGGGGGGGGCACTCCTGGGGACAGTTGCAATGTCCAGAATATATACACATCTTATACACATTTTATATTGTCTTGTTAAAATCTTGTAAGGTTGCTCAAAAATAAAAAAATTTAAAAAAAAGGACACCTGTGAGACCTAATTACATGCATTGTGTGGGCTGAGATCTTGATTCTAACAAATCAGCTCTGTTTTAAAAATGTGGACATGATCAAGGAAGTCTGAATGTTAATTGAGGATTAGGTGATACTACGGACTTATTGTTAATTTTATTAAGTGTGATAATGGTACTGGAGATTTTTAGATCTTTATTTCTCAGATCCTAAAGTCTTAATTAATAAATGCTACAATCTAGGATTTGCTTTAAAATACTCCAGTAAAAGAAAAATATATGGGGAGAAGGGGAATAAGAAATGAGAATGCTGAACCTGACTGATGAGTTGTTGAAGCTGGGCAGGGGGTACATGGATGTTCACTGTTCTATTAGCTTTTTTTTGTCTAAGGTTTGAAATTTTCCAAAATAAAGGTTCTGATATATTTCATTTAAAACTATCCCACATAAGCCTGCCTCTTCTTTTATTGCCTTGCAATCTAGAAAACATGTACAAAAACAAGTCATAATAAACAAACTCACATGTTATAATAATGGTCCTATTCCCAAAAACCTAAAAGCTATAAAACCCATTCATTGTAAATAAAATGAATATAAAATATATATTAAGCATTTCAACATCTTTACATTTGTTTTCCTTTTCCTTCATACTTTAATCGTCAGGTTCTCATCCAATGAACATCTGATTGATTTTGGCATGCCTAATACTTTTCATCTTAATCAAAACAAAGTTAGGAGACCCATGTTTCTTAGAATGAACATGAGCATTTTTCATTTTTCCCCTCACTAGTAGAAATTACATGGTAAAATGCTATAGGGCACTTGAATGTTTACAGCAACAAACACTGAGGCACAAGTAAACCTGGTGATGCCCACCAAACTGAACTGAGGGCTGATGTACAGACTCCCCTCAACACACTGTGAATGTGTCCTGCTCCTCAGCTGATGTACAAGAGTCCAAAAGCAGAAGATGACAGGTGATTTATGGGTGGTTCTTATGGACCAAAGCATGGTTTGTACAAAGTTGGATCTCTGGAAATCAGGACTGATTGTACCAATCCACGATACCTCTGGAAAAGTAGAAGAAGGAAATTTTCAGCGACCCATATTCCCTTCTTGTCAAACACAGGACACTTACTTTTTCCAAAGAAATACTATTGTATTTTTTGGTTAGGCTCCAAGATAACTCAAGAAGTCTATATGCTGCAAATATAGCCAAATTATAAGAAGAAGAAGAGCTATGTAGTAAATGCTTTATATCAAGTATTTAAACCTCACCCAATTGAAGAAGCAAGTGCTATTATTAGTCCCATTTTACAGATGATAAAACTGAGACTTAGAATACAAAGACAAGGTCAAGGCCATGCAGCTACTAAGTGATGAACTCACAGAGACTATTAGCTAATAGTATCAAGATTACTAATAAAGCATGGTGCTAATAGTATTATTTTGGGTACATTATGGGTGAGATAAACTTGTGTGGGCTTAAATGAATTGGAACCCTAAGCATCATTCTAATATTGCTTTTGAGGGAGAAATATCTTTTGAGTTTCGAACAACTAATTAATGAATATATAGCAAATGGCATTCCAAAATTTAGTTGGAAACAGCGTGCATTTGTTTTGAAAAGTTATCACGTAACTGAAATTAGAAGATATATGCCAGCATTGACTCTAATGATTAATCCCCAATAAAATTAAAAATAATCAGCTGGGGTAAACATACTATAAGAAAATATACACATATTATCTAAGGCAACTTTTTGCATTTGCTTTCTCTTTTATCTCGAAAATCAACTATCCAGATAAATACGGACAGTTAAAGACCAAAGCAAAACATGACTTGGTTATTAAAGGCCTGTTCAGTGTCATGACATCTCCTTTCTGGAGATCTGGGACTTGCTTGTGAACTATTACCAACTTGAATCCATTCCACAAGCCACTATGCAGTTACAAAGGAAAAATTGTTTCTTCATTTAAATATCAGAAGAAAAGTCCCTTTGCCAAAAAGTGTCTTAGAAGCAGTGCAGATCACTGTCCCTCCAATCTCCATTTGTTTTAACTACCACAGTCCTCCAACTGACTAACTGCAGCCAAGCTGAAAAGAAAGAAGAGCCAAGACCAGTGTAACTCAGACTGTCAAGTTCCAGCCCTGACAGAGACCTCCAAGTCTGTTTGGTAAGTCTTCCAGCCTGTTCCTACCATTCTATAAAACCAAATCAGAGCCAGGAAAGGGCAGCCAGGTACATCTCAGGGCCCTGTTACAGCCTTTGGAAGTAACTTGCCTATTTCTGCTACAGTTACAGAATCATTTTTGTGTACAATGGTCTTTGAGAGGCAATCATATAATAAGCTCCTACATATAAAAATTACTCACTAAGCTGTATAAATGTCACTTTCCTACTAGCCAAATCATTTATTGCTTTAGTACATTATTGATTTGCACTGTTTTGTCATTAGCGCTGACATTTCACTCTTTATTATTTATTCTAAGATCAGGCTACTTTAAAAAAGAAATGTTTATGTCTGGACAAATCTAAGGTGGTATTTCTTGTCCAATTCTGACTCTTTCAACTCTTTCAACAATTTCTGTTAATAAAATTAATGAAAAATTTTTTATAAAATTAATTTAATTCAAGTTATTAACTCTGTCTCAACTCTCTCATCTTAAAAAAATGGTTTTAGTAATACCCACATCATCCAGTTGTAGGGAAGATATGTGATAATATACAAAAAGTACCCTATATGGTAGGTGCTTTGCATAGAGCTGCCAGACAGCACATATGGCTGATATTATTATGCTGCAGTCCTTAATTTGTCCCAGACAGGCACAAGTTCATGAAGGTCACATTGCTAACAAGTAGCAGGGAGCAAACTGAAATCCCACTCTGTCTGACTCCAACACTGCCATGCTCCCTCCTCAGCATATAATAAGAGCAACAACCAGATGTTTCTTCCAAAGTTGTTTCTAAATCTATTAGTCCCAAAGTGGTGGCCAGGAATTAGATGGAGGAATAGTTTCCCTCTTCGAAACATAAAGTGTAGGGGCATCAAGAAAATAAATCATCAAGCATGTACCTCTTGATATACCAGAGGTCAAATTTCTCAACTTGTTGATAATACTCAGAGGACTGACTGGGAACGTGCTGAGAACTGGCAACAAGCCAGCTGGATATTTTTGAAAGGTGGTCACCTGGGAAACACAGGCTACTTTTGTAATATTTATGGCTAGAAATAAAAAACTTGAAAATGACCTGACAGGCCAAATTTTTTAAAATATAATAGAAGAAAATTTTTAAATACAAGTGACAGAGGGATAAATAAGAAAGAAAAAAAAAGAAGAAGGAAAAATGTATCCAGGTCTTCAATAGCATGTCTTTGGTAATATCTAATTTTCTAAAATCAATGATTTCCTAAAACATAAATTAAAAAGTGGGTTGATGACCACTAAGGATTTCCCTTATGTAGTAACACTGAGTCTATACAATGCCAAAGAACCATCAACAACGATGATGACATGTACTCTGCCATGTACTCACTCTGCTGGCCCCTTCGGATGGTTCTCTTGGGATCTTCACAATGACCCACAAGCCTGGTACTCATTACTAGCTCCACTTTACACAGGAAGAAACAGCCCCAGAGCCAGAGCACGAATGGCCTGAGGACACAAACTCTGAAAGGAAAGATGGAACTTGTCTGGTCCCAGCTGGCAGGAACCTGACGGCTCTCATTCAGCAGTTGACTGGGAATGAAGTAGACCCACCGGCCCTGAGTTCTCCAAGCGCTTCACTTCTCCCTTTACCGTGGCTAAAGGCCTCCAAGCGCTTCCGCCGTCTCTCTTTTAGAGGCAAGACATTAAAACATTACATTTAGAGTCAAGGCTATTCACATTTTCTCTCTTTAGAGTCCCCATTTCTACTGCCGCACTAGAGTCCCTATTTCTACAGCCAAAGCTTTTACTGCCTGCATATTAGGTTTTCTTCTTCTGCTTGTACTTGCTGCTGGCCTCTCTGTCTCTGCTGCTGCTTCTCTGACTAGTGGCTACCACTCTGTCTCGTTTCTGCCGCCTGCATGGGAAGGCCTCCTCTCACCAGTATCATCTTCTAGAGTCATCTATCTCTCCCTACGCCCAGTATTTATCTGTTACAACAACCAATAGGGATACAATACAAACACATTCAACCAATTGTAACAAATGAGTGGCCAAATAGCTTAGTCATGCAGTCAGGCAGTTTGCTAATTACAAGCCAGCTGGGCCTCTTAGAGTTGTTTACCACCAATTCTTTTACAAGCCAGCTGGGCCCTTTACAGTTGTTTACCACTAATTCTTTTCTCTGGCATCATGTTGGGCTTAGTCTCCAACAGGAACTCACACTCAACCTGTCTGACCCTAAAGCCCACATGCTGCCCTACTGGACGTGGAGGGGCTAGAACAGGGCTCACTAGATGCGGCCATCCTCAGGAAACTGGGAAGCAAACAAGGTGGATGGACCCTCCCTGGAGGATGGGCCAGAGTATCAGCATCACCTTTTCCTTAGGTACCAAATGGATGGTGCTAAAAATGGGGAAATCAGAAGCAGGGCATTGATTAGTCTACATGGGTGCAGAGTGACAATAAGGTGTTTTGAAAGTGTAACCATCTGCACCTTAGATAGAACCTGAATACAAAGCTCCTAGTAAACCACAAAAGCCGTCAAAAGCAAATCAATGACTTCAGGGAAAAAAACAAGTCCATTACCCCGTACAATCAACAGAGGACAAGAGGGCACACTAAATGACTTCCAACGTTCTGTGACACCACTGTGATAGTTTAGGGTATTACTTTCAACATACACAGAGCTCCACACCATTTTCTCAACATGCCCAGTAGCTTATAAGAAGATAGGTATTATCCTGAGTCTGGGTTAGAGACAGAAAGATAATTCAGAAGAAAGATTTGAAGCACAGCAGAAGCAAAATCATAATCCAAACTCCCAAAACAGAAGTGATTTCACTGAATAAAACTGCTTACTGTGTGCACTATGGATCTTGGTGGTTCTCAGCCAATGCTGGTAATAAGTTACAGGTGGGCTGCAATGACCATTCCCCTCACTCCTGGGGCACAGCCAGGCACAGCCAGAGCCCCAGGTCAGTTACCTCCAATCGCAAGATGTCTAGACTGCTTACCCAGTATGCCATTCAAATATTATTTACTAAGCATTCTGTGACATGAAAAAGATTCAGAAACACTAGTAGGTGAATCATTTCACCAACATTCTTGCTTAGGAAACGCTAACAGCCTAGACAGTCCACATTGTGCGTGAAGCTGCTTCAATAACCATTCCCCCTCAGTCAGCTGACCTCCCCATGAGGCCATCATCTTCTAACAGAGTCATTCCAGGTTGAGCCTGACACGCTTTCTGAAGTACTGTGTACAGCGCTATATAAGTTAGGAGGCCCCTCAATAAGAGATCAGTTGAGGCCTAAGGTAGAATACCCACATAGTCCAGGCACAAAACCCCAAAACACCTGGGTGCCTAGAGGCCACATTAAGAAAAATGATTTAAGTCCCAAAGGAACAGTCACAAAGACACTGCAAGGGACAGCCTGAGTAGGCAGCAGATAAGAGAGAGGGTCTCAGCCCTCCCCATCTGTCAGAGCTGAGCATCAGGCTGTAACAATACTGTGTCCTGGTTCCTTAAACAATGACAATAATCTCTAATAATAAATAATGACAGTTCCAGAGGCTGGGAACTCCAAGATCAAGGTGCTGGCCAGTTCAGTTCCTGATGAGGGCCCTGTTTCCAGCATGCAGATGCCCACCCTCTCAGTGTGCTCACACAGCTGAGAGGGAGATCTCTTTATAAGGGCACCAATCCTATTCATTAGAGCTCCACTCTCGTGATCTAATTATCTCGCAAAGGGCTCACCTTCAAATACCATCATGTTGGGGATTAGGATTTCTACAAATGAATGAGTGAGGAAGGCACAAACATTCAGTGCACAAAGAAAGAATTCCTTCTTACCTTTCGTCTTTCACTATATTTACCAATACACAGTAAGGTGCACGGATCATAGCATAGCCACAGAAATGAATATTTAAAGAGCACCTGCTGTGCAGTGAAAACTAGTACTCCACATAAGATGGGCCCATCTGGTGACAAAATAAACTCTGCCTCCAAGACCAACTGTCTGGAAGCAGAGCTCTCTTGGGGCTCCTGTCCCACAAAACAAGAATAGAGGCTTCCCTATTCTGCTTTTCTAGCTCCTTAAGACATGTCAACAGCTGCATGCAAGGCCAATGCTTTGAGGCAAAATTTAGTATTAAAACTAATAGTGAAAATAAATAAAAGTACAATTATATGCAAGTCAACAACACAGTACAACAGGATAATATAGAACTCTGAAATGTCATCAGATCTTATTAGCTCTCTCATTTTTAAATAACTTTCTTCAGCAGAGTTCCAGTCTTAGAATAATCACTTTGCTTGGCTCCCTACTATCTATCCCATCTAAGTCTCAGTCTCTTCACCATGAACTGGCCTGCCCAAAACTGCACCCAGTACCCTGTGTACACATATGTCCATGTAATGCATGCACATGCACACAAATGCAAGACTAAAGCAAATGCATGACTACACAGATGATGTCACTACCATTTTGACACAGCCAACCACCAACTCATTTATCTAGTCTCAACTTTGCCTCATATTTCCACATTCATAGTTCTTCGGCCAAATATGATCCCAAAAGGACAATTGATCCCAAATCTGGTCCTTGTGCCTTCCAACTTTTCTCATTCATTTCTGATTACCACTGGTGTTCACCCTCTTATCCAAGCAAGGTCAGCCTCCATCTTCTTCCCAGCTCTGAGCAGTAGGACTCTTCCTTGCTCTCCTGGCCAGACACAATTCTGCCTATATCCAACCCTAATCCTGAGAATTCATCCCAGGATGATGACTACATTAAAACTAACCCTGTATGTAATTAAGTTAGAAACCTAAGCCCAACATAGGCCATTAGGGGAAAACCAAAGGATTCCAAACCAAAAATACTAACAATAGAGATACGCACTTCAGCATTTCAAGGAAAACTTAGATATACTTGAAATTAGACCTGAATTTATTGTTGTCGATGGAAGAGAGAATGCTAGACTGACCCTTTGAGGGTAGACATGCTTGTGTGAGCAAAGGTTGGAAGTTTAGATTTTCTTAGATGCATCTAAGTTGTATCCAACAGAGACATCTTGACAATTGGCTGGCTTCCTTGATGATGCAGCACTGCAGTCTTCAAATCCATGCATTTGGCTATCAATCTTACAATATCTGATATATAGGTTAACCTGAACAACTTCCTAGTTTCTTTGTGTTTGATTCCTCCGCTGCAAGAGACAAAGCTATTTTTATACAACCTCAGATCTGAGAATTCCATGGGGGGGAGGGGTAATAAAAATCCATGAAGTGCTTAAAAGTTCTTCACATTCCAAAATAAAAATGATCATCAGATAAATTCAAGTGATGTTATTAGTAATGAGTGTTTGTTTCCACTTTATGGGGAACACAACTTTAAATTGCCAAATGTTCCACCTAGGAAATCTATGAAAAACCAGTCTTCCCCAAGAGGGCAAGGCTCCCACTCCTAAAGTTCATGCTACCATGCATCAGGAAGCTGTGGGTATGTTTATACCCATGTGCCTTAAGAGCATAATGGGGCAATGTTAAAGTCACTGCTGAACACTGGCATATTCTGAATAATATGGACACTAATTATTGTTAGAATTTCACATTATAGACTCAAAATGTATTTCTATTCACCTGGAAAAAGAATCTCAGGAATGGTATAAGCTGTCATTTCTGCTACAGTGTTTCAATTCTGCATATTGTTTGGAGTTTCAGAGGTGATTATATAAAAACTTCTGTACTTTAAATAAAGCATGGTAATGACATATCTAAATTTAACCAGTGTATAGAATCATAGTAGAATCACTAGGTTTTCATATTGTTAGAAGCAAGTAAGTGATAAATCTTCTTTTAAATCACTAGCCAAAACCCAAAATCTGTGGGAGTAAGCAAAGGAAAAGAAGGAAAGTAATTATAAAAAGATTAACTGTTTTGTGAAGGTGATATATAATGTAGTTACCCTGACATATAAAGATATTATTTGAAAGCAATCTGAAACCCACATGGATGTTCAAATGAATAAATGTTCCCAAGATAAACTATTTTTAAAAAAAACAACATTCTGAATGTGAGTTTTCTTTGTCATATTTTAGTTTGAAGTCTGTTCAGACTTTTCAGCCAATCCTTTGGAACTCAATATCAAATACTGTTTCTCTGCCATCTTTCTTTCTCTTCATCTTTATAACTGCAGCTGTGTAGCACCAGTTCAGCTCACTTGAACAACTTTTTTATTGATTACCTACTCTATTTCAGCCCATGCCAAAGGCTAGTGATATAAAAGATGAATGAGATATAGCCACTTCACTGAAGAGTTTATAGGCTCTGGAGGAGCAAACTCACATAAACAAATAATTTTGCATAGTTTCACACCCCAAAGAAAGAAATAGATATTTTCAAGGTTTGACAGAAATATTTTTTCCAACATTTTTCTCTACAAACACAGAATTCACCATGGCAAGAAAAAAGTCTTCTCCTTAGTTGGGCTAATTTCTCTAGGATTTTACATGGGGTGAGGGTGGGAGTGGAAAGAGGGATCGGGGAAGAGAGTAAGATCATAAAACATTCTTTCGTGAGGAAAAAAACCCACAAGAAAACATTTCCCAAAATATCAATGATTACTTGTTTTAACATAATACATTGACCATAAACAAAACTTGCTCAAAGAGGACACAACTCCATCACCATTTCTGACAACTGTCACTTTGGCTCTAGCCATTAACTGAACATGTTTGTCATTTCTTCTTCTGACAGGGACTTTGTAAATACCATGGCTGCCTCTTAAATCATATAGCTATTCAACAGCCAACAAGAAAGATCATGCTAACCATAACCTTGCTTACTTTCTAGAAAATTACAAGTTCCAGATCTGCAGCACCTGCTTACCTAAAGGAGGCGATCAATGACACATTCCCTAGATTCTCTACAGTACTAGTCATGCTAAGACCAGCATCCAGGTGTGGTCGGGCTGGTACCCAGATGAACTCAGACGAGCACGCCTGGTGTGCTCAGACAGGCACCCAAGTGAGCTCCACATTGATAGCTACAAAGAACACCAGAAACATGCAAGCACTACTGGCAAAGGTGAGACAGGTAGCTAGGAGGTGAGAAATAAACAGAAATAAAGATATAAAAATGTGGTCAGAGAGTTCCCGGGGAGGAATGGCACAAATGTTCCATTCTTGTAGACTTTCATAGTTAAACAATGAACACAGATCACAGAAAGCAATGGAGGAACCTCTCAAAAAAAAAAAAAAAATAAAACCAAACAGTAGTAAAATAACAATAAATAACAATTCAAAATAAGAATAAGATCAAATAAAGCACTGAAATCTCCTGAATGCTATAAACAGTTGATTCAAGAACAAATCATAAATCATTTTTCCCATTTCCAGGTATCCATAATTATTTGTCATTACTAAAGACATTGGAGGGAGGCATAACAACCCTACAATAGGAGAATTAGTTCTTTAAAACCTAAATCTATTGTGGCTTCTCACAATGCTTTAGGAGCAGAAAACAAAGAAGTCTGTCTGGAAATCAGAGATTGAGCAAGTTGAGTCTGTATAATATTAACTGCAGAGAAGTATTACAGGTGAAATGTCTGTAATATACTAAAGAAAAACACAAGAATAAAATGTGAATATCCAAAACACACTACACAGAGCTTACTGATAACCGTATTCTACAACATATCTTTATTATCTGAAACTATGTGATCTAAGTATGGGCTCAAAAGAAGGGTACATAAAAAGTTTCAACTATCTCAGCACCCGTGAACCTCATTTAGTTTCTGTTCTCTCAAACCTTTCTTGAACATCCCTATAGTATTCTGTTTGCTACATGTATCTCAACTGTCTAACAGGCTGTTGGATATTAGGGTAGGTATGGGTATGCTAACAGAATGTTCAAAACAAGAGATGACTATTAAATAAAAATGTATTAATTTCAAAAGTTAAAAACAGGGCATCTTACTTCAAAAACACAAATAGTATGCAGAGGCCTTGTGATTTTCTCATTGAATACTAAAAAATAAACATCCATATCACATAAAGTAATGTAAGCCATATTTTTTGTGATTTTATAGAACACAAGGCAAGAAAGTTCAACATGGATTATCCAAGGAGTTTTAGCATTACATAAATAGCACAGATCCATTCCAAAGATCAGAGGATTCTGGTATAACTAAAATCATTTCTCATAACCAAATATTCCAAGTAATTACTAGCCAATTTCAAGTCTGGAAATCAGGGGAAAAAATGAAGAAATATTCATCTTCTGTCAAACCTTTGGTCATGGCTCACAGATTACCTTAGATTCAATTGGGAGTCATCTGAATACCATCTAGGGTCCTCAAAAATAGCACAAATAGCTTGGGAAACTGAATCAGGCATCCCTACCTAATTAGATTGTATGCTTTCCAAACAATCCTAAACAGGAAGTTGATTTAAAATAGAAGAGTCCAAATTATAATAATGAAAGAAAAGACAATAGGAAAAAACATGTTTGATAAATCATTAAATGAGATTATAAGATTTTAGTACATACATAAGAACCAAGTTTTTTCCATATACTATAATACATTGCTTTTAATGCAATATGATTAACTAATGCAATACCACATTTTATTTCTAATAATTTTTTAATTCTGGAAATATGACTAGCCAATAATATATCTGGAGATCTGCAATAATTTTTATATCATATTTTTCAAAGGAGGGAAGTCTTCTAAAAAAATTCTGAAACATAAACATGAATAAAAGGACAACATTAACTTTTTTTCTACACAAAGAAACTAAGCCTTCATACAATTCTTAGAAATACAAAGTTGGTCAGAAAACCATGAAGTCACTGATGGAGAAGAATGTGAAGTAGTAAATTTTGCACCTTTGCCACTCCAACACTTCTTTTACCACTGCACAAAGATAGATGATCATTTCAGCTTATTCACCAGATGATCTGATTTCAATATTTTAAAATGTTGTTCACAGTCAGGGACTTTCATTTAGTTTTTTGTTTTGCTTTGTTTTGTTTTTTGGTGAACAAAAGAAGAAAGTTAAATACCCACAAATTATGAAACAGGATATTTAGTTTCAAATTTGATAGAGATGATACCTGTAGACATAACTTCCTTTAAGAAAAGGAAGCCTATCTTATAAATTCATCCTTACATGTGGTTACAGGTTTTTAATTTTTTATAATTCTGAATTAATAAACTTAGAAACATTCTAGAGGCCCATGTGTCTAGACGTACTAAATCAAATGAAACTTTCAAACTAGTGTCAATAACATCAACCATCAATTCTCATTTACTCAAGAGACTACAGTGTTTGGCATACCGCCAACACCTCATTTCTTCTTACTCTTTTAAGCCCCCTATATCTTACCTGTCTTCTTAGCAGGCATCCAGAAGTTAGGATAAATATCAAATTATCAAGGTCTTACCATGAACAGGTAATGTTCTTAGCATATACTATAGCATTTGATTTCCCACAACTACCCTATAGAAATCAGTACTATTATTATGCTTATTTTACAGATGAGGAACACAGGGATGTTATATGAATTGCCTACAATCCCAAGTGGCAAAGCAATTATGATCACTCAGTCTGATTCCAGAGCCCAAATACTGAACCACTACGTAATTTGTCTCTAGTAAATAATGACAGTAAAGATAGAAAAACTGAATCAATTGGTTAGAATCAGAAACCTATCTTTTGGAGGCTTCTTGTTTTGCATATCTATTGGTTCTCTTTTATTACAGTATTCCTGTAAATATCAAGCTTCTGGAAGCCTAATGAGTTATAAACATGATCTTATGTAAAATTTCACCAAAAATATAATATACAAATGTTCAAGACAACAGTTACATTGCTTTAAAGAAAGAATAATATGAGGCAAAGTATATTTCTACTTCCTATGTGATAAGCTTTAGCACAAATCAGTGAGCAATTTCCCACAAACACATCATCAAAGGACCCCACAGCTAAAAGCTGGCTAAATTACAAATGTATAGTTAAAGCTGTCTTATCCTTGTGGGCATACCTTCTTCAGATCTAACAGTAAAAGTCTCATGATGATTGCAGACGAGATAGACCTGAGCCCTACCTTTCCAAACTTAATGTACTGTGGTTAAATAGCCATGTTCACTGGTTTTGATTGCATCATCATACTTTTCTGATCTCTCTGATAATATTAAAACATTAGATAATTTTTAGAGTTGATGTCCTAGAACTGATAGGTTCACATTTCCTACTGATATTATGTTTTACTATTTGGAGGGAGCTGCATAAACATTCTTAAGGTACAGTAATCTATATTAAATATTGAATGTTTTGTACATGTCAAAGATTTGGCAATATTATAAATGCTTTGCCTGCACTACACACACACACACACACACACACAGAGCTACAAAAATCTGGCTATATGTACATGGATATATCTACATCCCAGATAACATACAGAGTGTGTGTGCTTGTAAATGTGTTTGTGTATGTGTGTTTGTGTATGCACACAAATTCTGTATATATAATCTGGGGGTTCTTGGGCCTCCCTGAAGCCCAGCTATGCCTGTGTTCA
>PVKS010047224.1:0-12937 GCA_004027875.1 Aplodontia rufa | reverse complement strand
TTTGGTTGCCCAGCAAGACATTTTCTTAGCATATCCTATATAATCAATGACATGAATGAATTTTCTTTCCAGGAGCTTCTCCAAATATCCTCATATTCCTAACATTCTTTAATATAGAAATGGGGTCACTTACAACCAAAGGAAATTTGTATTTGGAAGTATTAATCAGGCGTTCCATATTGTGCTCAGTATTGACTATAGTATGTGTGTTTTGCTGTCCTGTTTTTTTATTGGACGTTTCCTTGGCTATGTTCAAGATTATTTCTGCAGATAGTAAAAATGATCTGTAGTGACCAAATTGCTGCTTTGTTTGGTGATTTCAGCAAAACCATCCACCAAGTCAGTTTTATGCACTCAGCCATATCAGCATGTGGAATCTGGTATATTTTGTAAACTCATCTGGCTAATTTTCTCCCCAGTTCCAAAATGCCTTTTCCAGACTGTTTATAACTGCTAACTGCATTTTCATTAGGGTTTTAAATGCTGTTAAAAACTTGTCCAAGGGGCTGGAGCGATGGCTCAGCGGTTTCGGCGCTTGCCTGGCAAGCACGAGGACCCTGGTTCAAACCCCAGCACCACGTACACAACTAAGTGTTGGAGCAACTAAAGCCATGTGAAAACTAAATAAAGTTGTTTCTCTCTTTCTCTGTCTCTCTCACTGTCCCTCTCTCTTTAAAAAAAAAAAAAAACTTGTCCAAGGCACATGACCTCAAGGACATGTCTCTCCCTTAATTCAATGACTGAATTCCTCCAGGACATGTGATCCATCTACAGTGCCTCCGTAATCTGGTAGATGTAGTACAGAAAAACCAGGGTTTCATCCTTTTAAGAGGGCAAATGACACGAGGAAAATAGATTTTGGGTCATGTGTTGGTAAGGGTGACGAATCCAACCAGTCCAAATCCTATATCAGGCCTCAGTGCATGGTTGCTCATGGTTTGAGGGGCCCAGGAAGCTTCAGGTACATTGAGTTGGTGAGTGTGAGTAGTCCAACAGGTGGGGTTACTGTGTGATTGCTCACATTTTGAAGGGCACTGGAAACTAAGTGCACAGAGTTGGTGAGTACAACTAGTCAATGCATGTCGGTCATGTTTTGAACACAGGAAGCTTTAGGTACTTTTTATTGAGTTACTAATCCAACTGCAAGCCTCAAAAGATAGTTTTCGTTCCCTTTGAGGTCCACAGGAGATGGAGGGATAGATTCTCCCTTGTCTTTCAGATGGGTAATATTCCACCTGACACAGCATTCATATTCTGGGATCCTTTGATCCTCAAACCCAGGGAGGAAATGCCTAACATTGTTCTGTACTCAAATTTGATGCAAAAACCAGTTGGAGGATAGGGAGAGATGACAAATGGAAACAAACTATAACACTATTTTACTGCTAGACTTGCACGAGCAATTGCCCAAACTTGTTCAAGATCAGAAGGATCTGTGCTGTGGCACTTTCTTATATTCATCTTATATTCATGGATTCTGCACTCAGTTACAGAAATGACTGACTCTTAATCCAAAAGTGAACTGTGGTCTGACAGATATTCCATGCACTCCTTTGATAGAATAACTATTGGTATTTCTTTCTTTCTTTCTTTCTTTCTTTTTTTTTTTTTTTTAAGCAAAACTCTGTCTTTTGAGCCTGTATTTCTTGGTGAATTCACCTTGGTCCTATGAAAATGTAATTAATGGATCCACATTCCCTTGCAGTTTATAGGACTTCAATAATGTCTTATCAAAAAGTGTTAATTTACATTGATAAGAGTAAAAGATGTCTTTGAGATCACTAACCCACACATTTTTCTAGTTGGCTAGTCAATCAAAGTATTGATTTCTATAAAATGAAGTGCAGTGTCCACTGAGTTTAAGGATTTCTCTTTTGCAGGATAACTGACTTCAAGTGTTAACTACACTTATCTGCTAATTTGGTTTTCATGGGTATTGTAAGTTAGGAATGGGTAAATTCGATTTAACATAGTTGGGATTCCTCTTCATACACGTTTGTCAAGACATCATAAAACATGAAAACAACTGCTAAAATACAAAATCAAGTACTCATGACTTCAAAATTATGTAAGAATATATATGTATATATACATATATACACACGCACATATATAGAGAAGTATATTAAATAAGTTTTTATAGATTGCTGGATTGCTTTATTTCTGAAAGCAAGGTTATGAAAAGAAAAAATTATAACAGGTATAATTTCATTTGCAAGAATACAAAAGTTTCAGCTGTGTGACAAAGCAAAGTATTTCATCTTACAAAAAGGAGTAATTTGTTTCAATTAAGATATGTCATAAAGATCATTTTGGAATGTAAATTAAGCGATATAAAAAAGTCACAAGTATAAAGATATATTTTGATTTTCTTGTAGGGTAGACATCATAGAATTTCTAAGTTATAAGAGGTTTGTGGAAAGCAAATCTAAAAGTTTGTGGTTAAGTTGATTATAAACAGCACAGTCAAAAGTTAAGGGTTTTTGAAAGGTTGAATTTTCATGTACTAATAAAACAAAGTATTGTCCTTTACAAAGTGTCATTTTAAATCTGGCTTCTATCTCATTAGTTTGAATAATGTTATAACTGTTGCCTGTTGCTTCTAACACAACAACCCAAGTTAAGACAGCCATCATCCACAGAACAAATACAATATAATACTAATTTCAAGTATTGAAACTGACACTAATCAAATGAAAGAGGTTAGTGTAAAATTGTAGACTGAAAGTCTAATCTATCACTCCATCTTAAAGACGGGTGAATCTGGCTTGCTGGGTGTTTAAACCAAAACCAGGAGACAAGTTAAGCAAATTAAAGAGCTAAGGAAAAAATATCCAATATTTTGGTCCTTGCTCCATTAAGTCAGCTAAAACTCAGGGAGCAATGAGTCTTTTCTAAGAACTCTGAAACTCTGGTGAGTCATCTCACTTCCTGTTCGAGGGGATCAAGTGGACCCTAGAGAAAAAGAAGCCAATTTGTGTGTTTTCTACAAAGAGGAGAGCCACTGTAAATTTCGCTGGTACTTTGAAAGGAAACTATGTATGGTTTACAAGATCCTGACTCTTGGCTGGTAGAGGAAAACTAAGGGAGCCAAGAGAGACTTCTCACAAGTTCTCCAGAGTGACCCTTGACAAATCTCAGGTAACTGAGTGGTTTTTAGGGACAAGATCAATTTTGATCAACTTGGTTTTAAACACCTGGCAGAAGGGTATAATCCAAACTCAATCATGCAAAGAAAACAATAGATTTTTTTAAATGGTATCCTGAGACAAGCATTGCTTCAGTTCTCTCAATTATGTAAAACTAGGAGGTTATAAAGGGAGGGCTCTTGTATAGGAGTGCCTGATAACTATTATGAAAGACTCTGCCAGAGTCACAAGTCAATTGGAGACCTACAAATCTTCCTAAGCTCCTATATAGGTAAGCACAATCTATTTTTACTGGTGTTATTTAGCCCCAGTGTTTATCCCCTAAAAGATGTAATATGACATATGGATGTCCTAATCAACTTGACACAGCTAAAAGAGATCCCTCTACCAAACAGATGGCACCATGAAAAAGGTGTTGTACAGGATTCAGATGGCACACACTCACAAATTAGTAACCTGTTATACCCCTCCCCAGGTTTATAAACAACTATGTTCATGGTTTTCAGGAAATGGCTAGTAACACATTACTTTGGTGCTGATTGTTTACAGAAAATAATATTTTTCTTTTTGTTTATTGTCTTAAAATGTTCCCTCCCTATGTATGCTTAGTAGTGTCATCTACCAATTCACCACCATGGACCTTGGGACTGCCCTGATGTGTAAGATGCCCAAGCTCCAAATGGCCTTCCATGTGGTATCTGCAAACAGTCTTTGTACTGGGAACCCTAGAATAGTTCTGTGTAGGAAGACCCTGACTGTTGTTCCCCTCTTCAATGCCCATTTTCAGCCTGTAGCAGCCAGAATGTTCATTGCCCCATTTCCCTAACAGCAGTTAGGGGCACTTCTTCAGAGGAGTAATGATTGGGTTTCCCAGCAACCAAGGCATGCAGCGGGCATATTGCTCTCTGCCAGGAAATGGCAGCAGAGCAGTGGAGCCATGGAGCAACTGAGGGGTAGAGCTGCAGTGTGGTGCTGGCAGCAGGCATAGCCCATGGTTGCATGGACCTCTCCATGCTGCAGGTGCAGTGGGCCTGCAGCATGACATGTCAGCACCCATGTGAATCATGAAGCACTGATGTTAGTTAGCCTTCCTGGCCACCTCAGATGGCTGCTGCAGGAAACAGCTTCACACAGCTGCAGCTCTAGTCACACCTCCCCACTCCCACTGGGCATGTGTGATTCACTACTGCCAATCTCTGTTTTCCTGAGAAGTTGGAGAAAATGAAAGCAAAGGCAAACATGAATGAAAATTGCATCTTGATATTTGACTAATAGCATTAGTGTGTCTCCATTTTCTAATTAGCATAAATGGGTACCAATAGCATTGGTGCATCTATTCTCTAATTAGCATAATCTGAACCAATAACATTGGTGCTTGTCTCAAACCCTCATTTGCATAAATTTGGGCCAATAGTAGTGATCCAAGGGTTATATTAACCCCTAGCCAAACAATCAGGCGGAGGAAGCCTGCTCTCCAGGTTTCCTCTTGCATACTGCTGGATTTCTATTTTCTGTTTTTTAAATAATTTGTTCTTCCACTTGCTCATCCTGGTCTGTGGATTCTTTGAATTCATAAGATAATAACCCAGTAGGAAGAAGAAATTGATGGTGAGCTGCTGAATTATATCGGAGGGCACTGCCTTCATAAAGAGTTGCCACACCACCAGCTACGGAGGCCTGCACCCTGGGCAGGGCCCACTGACTGGCAGAAGCAGAGGAAACCGGTCTTACCGGACAGGGGAAGAGGGCAATCAAGTTTCACCCCAAAACTTTCATATCCCTGGGTCATGTGATTTCATGGCTTTGAACCATTGTTCCAGATGCTTTTCAGTGATTATTTTATTTCTCACAATATCTCTTTGACTAAGATATATATCTTTATTTTATAGATAAGGAAACACCATAGAGGTTCAAAAATTACTGACCTTTAAAAATTGTTGTTCAGGACTTTTGTGTAAATCTGTACCCATCTGGAAAAATACCAGTGAGTGTGGGAGGAGTAATTAAAAATGAGAACTGATGCTGTGTGCCTGTGTAAATCCACCTTATATCCACCTATCAATCTATTTATCCATTTTTTGGGTGGATAATTTAAATTATTCTTTATGATTTCTTTGCATGTCATCCAGCCTATTTTTACAGATAATGAAACTAAAGTACATAGAGGTGAGATAATTTCCCCTGAACCCAGCAAAACTACTGGGAAGCTGCTACTCATATATATTTGATCTCTTTCTTCTGGCTCTGCTTAAGTACTCAAGAGCAGCATATGGAGATAAACATAACATTTTATGTATATAAAGAAACAAACAGTTGTGATATATGTTGAATTATTTGAGAATTTCCTAGAGATGAATATCACACTTTAGTGTGTAAAATAAAAACAAATAGAGTAGCTGTGATTAAATGCATAGGAAATGAGCTGTCTCGATACTGGGTCCCATGTCATTCCATGCAAGATATTTTTTCCACAGAGCCGGACTACAGAGGTGAGGGTAATATTCCCAGAGCCATTTTTCAGAACAGCTTTGAGGTAAAGGAGAAGTGACTCAAGTCCCACTTGTACAAGTAGGTTCTGTTGTTGGAAAGGATTTTCCTCTGCTGATCCCATTCCCAACTGCATTCCTTTCCATAAGGAATCACCTCTTCCTTTCCACTATTCTCCCAGGTAGGAGTCTCCTGTTTGCCTATGAATTGGATCCTACTTCTGCCCAAGTGCTGGGGGCAGGCTCTGTCTCTGCCTTGTGTTTTCAGGGTCTTCTCCCGTACTGACTTCTGCAGGATATGTGTACTCGAGATTATGTACACCTTGGGCCTCCCTCTCCCCAGTCCTCCCATACCAGGCCTCTGAACTAATAAGCTCCTTCTTCTCATTGCCAATGTTGACTTGTTAACTCCATTCCTTTATCTCTCACTTTCTCTTCAACTCACTGGAGGAAGTATGCTCTGAAAGGATTCTTGCAAATAATCTGGTGATCAATTTTCACATCTAATAGAATAAAACCTTAATTTTATTGGTGTGTTATGTTTGTACATAATGATGGGATTTGTTGTCACATATTCAAAGACAAACACAATATAACAATACAATTTGGCCAACATTCCCCCAGCTTTCCCCCACCTCCCTCCTCCTGTGTCCTGGTCTTTTGCCTCTTTCTGAAGTATGTATTTATTGTAATATACCCAAGTATACTGACATAATTCTTATAACTATCAAAAACATGTTTTTTTTAAAAAAATATATGTGACAATAGTATATACAATGACATAGAAGTGGAGGATATCACACTAAGTGAAATAAGCCAGCTTCAAAAAACCAAAGGTTGAATGTTCTTTCTGACATGTGAAAGCTAACCTAAATAAGTAAAAGAACAGGAGTAGTCAAAGCAGAAGGAAATGGAGGAAGGAGAAATGAAACAGGGAAAGTTAACAGAAGGAGTCAGACTTGCTCATGTTCATTAATGAACATGTCACAGTGAATCTCATCAGCATACACATGGAGTCACTAAAACAAAAAAGCTATTCAGTAAATAACAGAAAGACCAGTAGAGGGAAAGAAAGTGTTGGGAGTGGATACTGGAGGTTAATTAGAATTAGTTATGCTGCATGCTTTTATAAAAATGTTAATGCTCATCCTATTGTCAAGTATATCTAAAAAGAACAGTGGGTGGAAGGGAGGGGAACGAGAAATTCTGGAAATGAGATAAGACAAGATACACTTCAAGCTTTTGTAAGTATGTCATTGTATATACTATTGTCATGAATAAAGCCTTTGCTTAAAAATTTTTAAAAATCATCTCTTTTTCTCACACATACACATGCATATCAGAGTTCCAAAGACATGCATGCGTGTACAGTTTAAATAATATTAAGAGGCAAACACCTTTCTAACTTCTGCCAATCAGAGAATAATGCTAGCATCTCTAAAGCCCCCAACCATGTGCTTTTCCTTTACCACAGCCTGTTGTTTTCCTTGAGGAAAAAAACAAAACAAAACAAAACAAAACATATTTTTTCCCTGAGAGAATAATTTCCTTGATTTTTATAGTTGTGTCACCTAGGTATACATCTCTAAATAGTTTAATTTTGCTTGTTCTTGATTTCTTTTTTTTTGAGACAAGATCTCACTAAATTGCTTAGGGTCTCATAGAGTTGCTGAGGCTGGTTTTGAACTTGTGACCCTCCTTCCTTAGCCTTCAAAGCTGCTGGGATTACAGGTGTGTGCTTCACTGTTCTTGAATTTCATGCAAATAAAATTTTTATGTATTTGTGACTGATCTCAATGTTATGTTTATTAAATAAATACATTCATTTGTCTAGAAATAGGCTTATTTCTTCATTTTTATGCTCTATAAGATTCTAAATCATGGATACGCTACAATTCTTACGGTATATCATTATATACCTTCATGAATCCTTGTGTTTTTAAAGGATTTTTTTTGAAAACCACAGTCAGATTCCCCCCATCTATCAATCTTATCTTTTAACTGCACCATTCACATTTGTTGTAATACAGCATCGTCCTCCTCAGCATGTATCTACCAAAGGTAGATTGTCTTTTCTATTTGTCTCATTTATTTGGTGTTTCCTTTTCCTTTCCTGCTTTCCTTTCTTTTGGATTAGTTGTGTATTTGTATGCACCCTGTGAAAGACATGAAGCCTAGTCACAATGTTCAGTTCTCTTGTTCCCGAAAGTTGGAACGATCCTAGTCTCTGTCCCTTGTACTTAGATGTAACAATATGATTTTCTCTGTTCAGTAAAGTATAAGTAGAAGTGACAGATTTCCCTTGTGGCAGAGGGTAAGGACTGGTCTCTAGTTTGTCATGTTCTTTTCTTTGCCTCTGTGAGTGTGAAACTGTGTCAAATGCAGCCTGAGTCATCTTGTGTTCCCAAGTGACTCCAGTGGCAGAAGCTTCTGCTAGATCAGTGTGCACATGTAGCAAGAAATGAGAGTTGAACCTTCACCCACAGAAATTTTGAGGGTTTGTTATTGTAGTGTAACCCCACTTATCCTACCTGATCTACATTTCTTTTTTTATCTCTTCTAGCTTGGAATTCATACTTTGTGTCCCTATTAATTGTTTATTCTAGAAATTCCAAAATACTTAAACTAAACAGTGTAAAATTAAGCAATACATTTAGCCATCTCTTGAACTTTTCATTAAATTTATAATTCTCAAATCATGTTACTAATGTTATGCATTTAAATTTCATGCTTTTAATTTCACAAAACATTAATGTTTTATATAGTCCCCAAATTAATTTTTTAATTTTTTTTAAGAGAGAAGGACAGTATGAGAGAGAGATAGAAAGAATCAATTTTTTATTGAGTTTTTCATATGGCTTTCGTTGTTCTGAACTTAGTTGTATACGTGGGTGCTGGGGTTTGAACCTGTGTACTTGCGCATGCCAGGCAAGTGCCTTAACTGCTGAGCCACCGCTCCAACCGCCTTTTTAAAAATTTTTAATTCATTTTTTAGTTGTTAAATATAGTCTTACATTTAGGAGGGAATCATTGTCATACAATCAAGAACAAATGTATAATGACATAGCAAGCCAAAGCTGGTGCCATTCCATGATTTCCTCCTTGGGTTCACCATGATTCCATGTTTCCCCCTACTTAACCCCAAGTTAATTGGACTTCTCATGGAAGTTGAAGGTTCCCAACTGGGTTGATTCCCCTATATTCCCTCCCTCCAGACTCCTTGATATTCTTCCTATTCCCTGCCCCCTCCCTGCAACCCTCCCTTGGTCCCCCTGCATCATAGGCAAGGTTCCCCCTGCTCAGGTAAAAATTCATACATGTTGAGGTTATTATTAGCTTAGCATCTGTCATACTGTTTCTGATTGTATTCTAGCTTCCACAAATGAGAGAAAACATTTGGCCCTTGAGTCTTTGAGTTTGGGATATTTCATTTAGCATAATTTTTTTGCATCTCCATCCATTTGGCTGCAAATGGCATAATATCGTTTTCTCTAATAGCTGAGTAGAATTCCATTGTATATATGTACCACAGTTTTTGAATGTACTCATCAAGTGAGGGGCATCTGGACTTGTTCTATAGTTTAGCTATAGTAAATTGAGATGCTATAAATATTGAGGAAGATATATCTCTATAATATGACAATTCTAGCTCTTTTGGGAAAATAGCCGAGAGTGGGATAGCTGGGTCATAAGGCAGTTCCAGCCCTACTTTTTTGAGGAGACTCCACACTGCTTTCCAGAGTAGCAGTACCAGTTTGCAGTCCCACCAGCAATGTGACAATGTTCCTCTTTTCCTATAGCCCCTCCAGCATCTGTCATTTTTTGTATTCTTCTTTTTTGCCACTCTGAAGGAGTGATGTGAAATCTCAGTGAAACTTTGATTTGCATTTCTCTGATTGCTAGTAATGTAAAGCATTTTCTCATGCGTTTATGGGCTTTTTGGACTTCTTCCATTGAGAAAGTTCTTTTTAGTTCTGTAGCCCATTTATTGATTGGATTATTTGTGATTTTGGTGTCTGGTTTTTTGTGTTCTTTGCATATTCTGGATATTAGCCTGCTGTCCGAGGTGTAGGAGACAAAGATTTTCTCCCATTCTGTAGGTTCTCTCTTGCCATTCTTGACTAAATCTTTAGAGGTGCAAAAGCTTTTTAGTTTAATTGCATCCCATTCATTTATACTCGACTTTACTGCTTGTGCCATGGAAGTCTTGTTAAGGAAGGTGGAGCTGACCCCTATGTCCTGTAGTGTTGATCCTACTTTTTTTTTAAAGCAATTGTAAAGTTGCTGGTTTAATATCCAGATCTTTGAATGATTTTGATTTAATTTTGTGCAGGGACAGAGGTAAGGATCCAATTTTAGCTGTCTACATATGGCTGTCCAATTTGTCCAACACCATTTGTTGAACAGGCTATTCTTCTTCCACTCTATGCTTTTACCCCCTTTATGAAAGATCATATGGTTAAAGATGTGGATGTTCATCTCAGAATCTTCTATTATGTTCCATTGGTCTTCATGTCTGTTTTGATACCGATACCAATACCATGTTTTTTTTTTTTATTATAGCCCTGTAGTATAATTTCAGGTCAGGAATTGTGATACCTCCTGTTTCCTCTTTCTTACTGAGTAATGTTTTGGCTATTCTGGGTCTTCTATTATTCCATATGAATTTGAGAATTGGTTTTTCTATATCTGTGAAGAATGTCATTGGTATCTTGATGGGGATTGCATTGAATCTGTATAGGGCTTTGGGTAGAATGGCCATTTTGATTATATTGATTCTGCCTAACCAAGAACATGGAATGTTTTTCCATTTACTCAGATCTTCTGCCATTTCTTTTTTTAATGTTTGATAATTTTCATTGTAGAGGTCCTTAATATCCTTTGTTAGATTGATGCCCAAGTTTTTTTTTTTTAGTAGATTGTGAATGGGACAGACTTCCTGCCTTCTTTTTCAGTGGAATTGTTGTTGGAGTATAGGAAAGCTAATGATGTACGAGTGTTGATCTTATAGTCGGCCACTTTGCTGAAATTGTTTATAAGCTCTAGAAGTCTTCTGGTCAAGTTTATTGGGTTCTAGGTATAGGATTATGTAATCAGCAAATAGAGACATCGTGACTTCCTCTTTTCCTATTTGAATTTCTTTGATTTCCTTCTCTTGTCTGATAGCTCTGGCAAGGGTTTCAAGGACTATGTTGAATAAGAGTGGTGAAAGTGGACAGCCTTGTCTTGTTCCTGAATTCAGTGGAAATGCTTTCAGTCTTTCCCCATTAAGCACAATGTTGGCTATGGATCTGTCATAAATGGCTCTTAGAAGATTAAAGTATCTTTCTTTGATCCCTATCTTCTCCAGAGTTTTGAGCACAAATGGTGCTGAATTTTATCAAAGGCTTTTTCTGCATCAATTGAAATGATTATATAATTTTTATTTTTAATTCTGTTTAAGTGGTGGATTACATTTATTGATTTGCATATGTTGAACTAGCCCTGGTTTGTAGGTATGAAGCCCAATTGATCATGATGTATGATCTTATTAATGTATTTTTGGATCTGGATAGCTAGCATATTATTAAGGATTTTTATATTATTATTAAGGATTTTATCATCAATGTTCATCAGGAAAATTGGTCTGTAA
Source organism: Aplodontia rufa (assembly GCA_004027875.1). Classification (NCBI taxonomy): domain Eukaryota; kingdom Metazoa; phylum Chordata; class Mammalia; order Rodentia; family Aplodontiidae; genus Aplodontia; species Aplodontia rufa. Next base: position 1,670 of record PVKS010047224.1, on the reverse strand, counting down.
TTTTCTTTTCTTGATGTCTCTTTGTTGGTATATAGCCCCCAAATTTAATATTTGCTTATATATATCTATCATACTTTTAGTTCTTCATTTTTTCCCTGAATTTCCAATTTCCAGCTGGTGACTTTTCTCTTTAGCCTGAAATGTATCTTTTGAAGTTTTCATTAGTTTTAGCTGCTAGTTATAAACTCTATCAGAGTTTTATTTTTACCTAAAATGTTTTATTTGACTGCTTTCATTTTTGTGGTGCTGGGGATCAAACCCAGGCCTTGACCATGGATTCTATCATTGAGCTACATACCAAGCCCTTAATTCTTTTTTTCTTCTTTTCTTTTCTTTCCTTTCCTTTTTTTATTTTAAAGAGAGAAGGACAGTGAGAGAGAGAGAGAGAGAGAGAGAGAGAGTAAGAGAGAAAGAGAGAGAGAGAATAAAATTTCATTGAGTTTTTCACATGGTTTTCATTGCTCTGACACTTAGTTGTGTACATGGGTGCTAGGGTTTGATCCTGTGTACTTGCGCATGCAGGGCAAGCACTGTAACCACCTAGCCTCTGCTCCAGCCCTTGCTTTTTTTTTTTTTTTGGAAAGAATTTTAGCTGTTTTTCAATTTTTCCATGTTTTTGGTGCATTATAGTTGTACATAATGGTGAGATTCATTAGACATTTGTACATACACACTTGACCTTCATTTCTAAGTGACACTTTTAGGTAATTCTAAACTGACAACAATTATCTTCCACTACTTTAAATATAACAGCCAATATTTTTCTGGTTTACAGAATCTCTACTGAGAAGAAAGCTATGAGTCTCTTATTTATTTGAAGGTAAGCATAAAACTTTGTAGTTTGTCTTTCTCATTATGCAAAATATTCTCCTGTGTCTTTTAAGTCTTTGTAAAAGATTCAATAAAGCATAATCCCCAGAGTCTTTACTTCCAAGGACTTCTACCCCTTCCCTGCTGGTGGACATTAAACTAGTAACAAAGGGAGAATGTGAAAGTTGCTTTACTCTCCCTTGTACCATGACTTCTGTGTCAAACATTGACACTTTCAAGCTAGATGTTGTGGTGCACACCAGTAAACCCAGCGCCTCAGGAGGCTGAGCAGGAAGATTGTAAATTTTAAGCCAGCCTCAGCAACTCAGCAAGTCCCTGAGCAACTTTGTGAGATCCTGTGTCAAAATAAAAAATCAAAAATAAAAAAGGGGTTGGGGATGTGGCTCAGTGGTTCAATTCCTGGTACAAAAACAGCAACAGATAAAAAAACCCAAATCAACACTTTCAGACATGTATGAACAGCTGTGCATAAAGACTTGAAATTCAGAAAATAGGAAAATAGGATAATGACATATCTTTAAACAAGAATTGATATTTTAAAATTTATTTTTTCTTCTTTATGCCTTATATTTGGATCCTGAAAATAAGTGCCCAACTCATTGCGTTCAATATCAAATAATTTCTATCCTGAACTTGGACAAGTTATTTAACTTCTCTGAGTTTGTTCCTGAGTAAAGCAGACATAATAAGTATATCTATCTTGTAGTGTTAATAAGAGTATGAAATGAAAAATTAAATTGCTACATAGGACAATGTAATTCTCTTCTTCTCCTTTTTTCCTAAGCCAATCAATCACCATGTTCTGTAGATTTTCCCTCTTTCATGTCTTTAACTGTCCA
>PVKS010047223.1:0-12908 GCA_004027875.1 Aplodontia rufa | reverse complement strand
CAGCCCTGATGTGCCCGGAGCAGCTGCCTCAGCTGACCTCATGGAGGTGGCTCTGGGGTCAGTGTCCTCTGCCACTGGGGCTTGCAGCAAGGCAGGGCAGGATTCGTCTGCAGAGCCCCCAGCCCCAGGCACACGTGGCAGATTTTACCCCAGGGTCCTGGGGACGGCTGGTAGAGGGACTGGCCACCCTGAGGGGCTGCGTGGCAGTGACACCTGCAGTCAGGTGAGAACACCACTGGGAAAGAGCAGAGGAGGTGCATTGTGGACCCTGGGGCTGTCCTCAGCCTGAAAGGGGCAAAGTCAGAGCCTCAGACGTGGGATCCAGAGGCCCTGGCCCCGGTTGCCTCTGCCCACAGCGCCCTCTGCTCCCCCTAAGGACTCAGCCAAGAGCCGCTGATGAGGGCAGCATGGTCCCTGGAGACCGGCCCTTGCCCCAGCCCATGGACCCTCCAAGCACCTCCCTCTACTCCCCAAAACACAACTTCTGCCTCTCATCTCATGCCCCCATGCGAAACCTGGAAGGGTGGCCGGGACTGGGAGTCTGCCCACGTGAACCTCTGGGGCCCACGACCCCCACTTTTCATTCTTGCCCAGGGCTCAGGGGCTCGGGCATCTTTCTCCCTTCTCCCTTCCTCTCTCCCTGCCTTGGTCCTGACTTCTGAGAGGAAACCTCTGAAATCCTTTAGGCCAGAGCAGGATATGCCGCATGATTCAGAAGGCCCAATACCACTGGAACCTTCCAGATGGTGATGGCCTTGCCTTGAGCCCAGCAGAGGGCGCTGTGCAGCTGTGTGGACCCTGACCCCGAGGACCTGGCCCCCATCTCCCTGCGCTGAAAAGGGCAGGGGACTTGGGGCCCCCAGCAGCGGAAGCCAATCTGTGCCTTTTGGTCTGCTGCCCAGTCCCCTGGGAGCGGAGCAAGGAGCCACAGGACCTGGTAGGGGTGCAGAGCCCACTCAACTTGCTAATGAGCCAAATGAGCCCATGGTTCCTGTAGAGCCAGGCCTGTGTTCTCCAGCCCCGACAGCCCAAGGTGGGGTGCGCTGGCAGCCCTCTTACACATGAGGATCCGGAGCTGCTCGGGAGACCTAAGGCTGAGCCCAGGGTGGTGTGGCCCCCGAAGGGATTTACCACCTCCCCCAGGCCTGGGGTCAGGCAGGACGTCCACCTTCTTTTGACACCCAGCTCAGCCCCTCTCCAGTAAGGTTGCCTCCAGGCCATGGGGGCTGCCCTCCCAGCATGCGGCCAAGCACTTGCAGCCCCTGGAGGAGCCGGCAGGGGCTAGGACAGAGCTAGGGCCTGGGCCCGTGTGGAGGCTCTGGTCCAAAGCTACACCTGATCTGGGAGGGCTGCTCTTGCACAGAGAGCCCTGTGACCGTGCCTGCTGACGTCAGGGAGGAGCCGAGGAGCTGGCAGCCCCGGGCACGCAGTGCTGGCAGGGGTTAAAAGATTTTAACCTGAGGCCGACAGGAGACACACCAGAGAAGACAGGCTAGCTGCAGGCGCTGTTCTCGGTGTGCTTTTGATTTGGGATTTCTCACTGTCTCAGGTTAAGGAAGTCTGAGGCTGCACATTCCTGAGGTTTCACAACTGCACCCTGGAGCAGCCAGCCCGGGTTCCCACCACCCGACTTTCCCTGGGGAAACTCTCTTGCGTTTGCAATGGCTCCAGATGTGGGGGCGGGCGGGGGGGGGGAAGCTGGAGCGGTGCCTATCTCACGATGTGCGGGCTTGTTCCTGGGAGGAAGGCTGTGCCCCAAGAGATCTGAGCAGGGTCAGCCCTGAGTCCACCGGAGAAGAGACACAGACCCACGGAGCACAAGGAGGAGGCCACTGAAAATGCAGGGATCTGGAGAGATGCAGCCAGGGGCTGAGGACCCAGAGGAGCAACCTGGCAGCTAGAAGAGGGACAAGAAGGCACTGACCCCAGCACCTGGCAGAGATGCCCTGCAGCCCCTTGACCTTGGCCTTGGACTTCCAGCCTCCCCAACCATGAAGCCACCCTGCCTACCCAGGGCCTGGCATGCCTACACCTGTCCTCGCATTGCCTCAGGGCTCTGCAGCTGCTGCTCCCACCTGCCAGCTACTTTGATCCCCAGTGACAGGGTGGGACCTTTCACAGCAATGGGGAAAATCCCCCCCCCAGGTGGCATATCAGCCCCTAGGGCAGGCAGGTGTCTCCCATGGCCTTCTGTGGTCTGCAGGTAGCATGGACAACACCGTCTTTACATTCCCACAAGTGTCCTGAATTCCTGACTGGGGACGACATAACAGTGGGGTAATGGTGAACATGGTGATCTGACTTGGCCCTGAACTTGGGCAGAGGTGTGAAGAGCAAAGAAGAGAGGACCAGGAAAGGCCAGTAGACAGTGGAAGACACATCCATCCATTCATCCCACTCAGCCACATCCTGGAGAGGGACCCCTGGGACAGGGAGAGAAGCTGACCTTGGACTAGGTGGTCACTCGAGGCCCAAGAGTATCCGCAGTGCACGGGCGAGCCTGCCACATCTCAGGCCCCACAGAACTGCACACCAGCCATGCTTCCTCAAACGCGGCAGGGGACGGTGTCCAAGCCCCGTTCCCCTGCCTCACCTGGGGACCTCCACCCGAGGTGCCCCTGCAGGGAAGACGGTCCCCACCGTGTGCCAGACAAGTCCGCACTCAGAGGCCACCCCTCTTTGGAGCATGGCTTCTGACATTTTGGCATTGGATTCTTCCTCATCTATGGGAGGAAGCAGCCCTGAGTTTCCCTTGAGACAACATTCACTGCCTCCACTGCTCCTGCGGCCTCCCCTCCTCACTTGGCTCTGCACCCTCCGTCCTCGCTGCACAAGCACAGAGCCTGTCACCAGCTCACTTACAGCTCTGAGCCACAGGCAGGGCTCAGGGGGACCTGGACACGTCACAGGGCCCCACAGAACTAGAGACAAGTCACACGGTCTCCAACACAGCCCTGCCAGCAACACCAGGAGCTGGGTATGCTAGAATGGTCCCCTCCAAACCCTCAGAAGGGGCCAGCCTGCTGCACCTTGATCTTGGACTTGAGCCTCCAGGGCCAAGAGGAAGTTCTGCTGTTGGTCCTTGGTGACAGGAGTCCAGAACATACGCATACGCTCGTAGTTCCTGCCTACCCAGTAAATGTGGAGAATGCTAACACCATGAAAAAGAAACGGCGAGCCTGCCGCTTGCAGATGATGTGCTATCTAATGTATTTCCTTCCAAAAACATGCTGCCCAGGTGCACACATTCCGAACAGTTCACGCTGCATGCTGCCCTTGAGAATATGGCTAGTGTTTCCCACCTGATAAATAGTCCTTTAAATGGCTCTATGATACACCGTTCACAGATGCTTACAATCCAGGTTAGATCCTTTCTAACTGTTCGCGATCATAAGGAAATCCACAATGGACATCCTTGTGCATAAGTCATTTATTGCATGTCTGGGTATTTTCTTGGGACAATTTCTAGGGGTGCAGCCAGGCCTGACCTGGTCGTCAGACTAGACATGCTCCCAGCCCATTTTGTAAAGGCCGCAATTTAAAGGGGATGGACCTACCTGTGCTGCAGCTCACTTGCCGTAAGCCAACCAAGGATCGTTCAGAGCTGCTTTGGTCTAAGTTGTCTGCATAGACACTGCACAGAGACGGGTTCAGGAACGAGTATAAAACCTACTTCCTGGCGATGAGACGGGGAGAGGGTTGCCCTGGGGGAGAGGTTCCTTGCATTTCTGAGAGTCCCTTTGGAAGCCCGCCTGTTCGTCTCCTGGACGGTGCAATCCGTGCACGTGATGCTCGGAGTTGCTGCAGCTCCTTGTCCCTGGAGGGAAGGCTTCCTTGGGCAGAGCAGAGACGGAAGGTAACCTGGACCTCAAGAGCCCTATTTAATTTCCAGATTTCTAGGAAAAAGAGCAGAGGAATTCTCATTTAAAGCCAGGTTGAGTGTATCGTATGAAGTAAGTCCCAACAGGTGTGACCTCCGGGAGCTGCCACAGACAGGAAGCAGAGCTCCAAAGAGCACGCTAGCACTTTCTGTCCACAAGGCCCCGGGGCTCCTGCTTTGCCAGTGCTCAGGGCTGGCATCCTGCAGACCTCGGTGATGTTAACGATAAAGAAGAGCTTGGGGCAGACCCAGCACGGGTCTAGGTTCACCAGAGATGGGAGCACCCCCGGCCACCACAGGACCCCTCCCTACCAGCTGCGGTGGGCTGCGTAGGGGCCAACTGAAGGGTGGCTATGGCAAGTGCCTTTGCCCTTCCAGGGCTCCTGAAAACTGCCCGAGTGAGACTGTGTAAGAGACCCTCCTTGCAAACAGCCAGGTTTCCAGTGTGGGGCAGCCTGGCCGCGCCTGCCTGCCTCCTCTCCATCGGTGGGGGTTGCAAAGCATCCGCTGTTCGTGTCCACCCAGGACCTCTGAGTGTGAGCTCGTCTGGAACTAAGATTTATGCAGATGAACTTGCTTAAGGATCTCGAGATGAGGTCATCCTGGATTACCCAATGGGCCCTAAATCCCAAGCCTGGTGTCGTTACAAGAAGAGGCAGAGTGTGGGGTGCAGACGAGACTGGAGCCAAGCATCTGCAGGCCAGGGAGCGCCGAGCACTGCCAGCCACCACATTAGCCCGGGGTCCCCCAGAGCTGGCGAAGGCTCCACACTGCCGATGTCCCGACCTCAGATTCTGGCTTCAGAGGATGAGAGTGGGTTTCTGTTGCTTTTAAGCCACTCCGTTCTGGCACCATGAGAACCTGCCATTGTCCTTGGCGCTAGACCAAAGTCACTCCCCACAATACTGTGGTCACATAGCTCATAGGTGTGGCATGTCTCAGAGACCTTCCAGTCCAAACCTCTGTCCTACGTCACTAACATCCCACGCCTGGCAAGAGGAGCCCTGAGAGGGTGAGGTGCAGGCCCAGGAAGTCTGGGCCACCTCACGTTGCTCCAAGGCTTCGCAAGGCAGGGAGGCCGTGAGCGTGTCACCCGATCTGAGGTGCCCTAGAGCTAAGTTTCAGGGACAGCAGGTTTCTGTCACCAGGACCTTTTCTTCAGTGAAGCACTAAGGTCTCAAAGAGGAGCCATGAGACACACGGTGGTGAGTCCTGAGCAGGTCCAGTGTGCGCCAAGGCCAGATGCCAGCACAAGAGACTCTGCAGAAAGGCAGTGGGTGTTTCTAGAGCCTGGCCTCTGGACGCTGGTCCTCGCCAGTCCCACTTAGTGGCTTGTTCTTCCTGCAGCACAGTACGGGCGTGGGCTCGGAAAGCATGACATGACTGCACCTCATGGCCTTTTCTAGAGCGCTTTCTCCACCCAGTGGCATCATCCTGGGGGAGGAGGGAGAGCATGGCACAGCCAGACAGCGAGTGGCCCATGCGCCTCCCAGCCCCTGAGCTGCGGCTCATGCATCATGATGCATCTTGCTGCAAAACACACGGTTAAAAGTCTCAGTGAGAACCAGAAGGCAGAATGTCTCGTTGACAGGCTTTTGTTTTAGATGCTGCAGTGGGAATGGTACTTGAATGTGTCCAGTTAAACAGATCACATGACTAAAATCGGCTCCACCTGTTTCCTTCCCTCCTTTTCTTTCTTTTTTTTTAGAAAGAGAAATGAGAGAAAGGGAGAATCAATGTTATTCAGTTTTTCCTGCAGCCCTCCTTGCTCCGACACCTTGTTGTATACGTGATGCTGGGGTTCGAGCTTGCGTCCTCGCACATGCCAGGCAAGCGCCGTAACAGCTGAGTCACCGATGTAGCCCTCCTTCCCGCTTTTAAGGTGTCTCCTAGCAAGTACCACATTTCCCCTGTGCCTGGCATCCGTGCCTCCTGTTTGCCAAACAGAGCAAAAGCTGGGCTCGGTTTCCCCGCGGACTGGTAGAAGGAGGTCCAGGCCTGCTCCCTGTCCAGGCCTGCAGCCTGCTTCTCTCCGGTGTTCACGTCTGGGCACAGGGTCTGGAATAGGGCTGCGCAAGCAGGAGCAGTTAATATCACAGGACGTCATGGCCAGTGGAGGAGGGATGATTTCTGTCACTCTCCTGTCGAATGCAGCATGTACCCGAGACATCGGGCATCCAGAGGCAACTCAAGCACACAGGTCCTGAAATGAGTTGCATGGAGCCGAAACCAGGGCCCACGGAGTCCAGGGGTTCGCTGCCTCGGAGGAACCAGGGTGTGCTTCACTCATTACTTGTTCAGCGTCCTCCAGGGCCACCCTTGGAGGACAGAGGCCATGGGGCATCAGAGAGCCCTTGGTGGGCAAGGGCGGGGTCCAGCGTCTTGGGCTCCCTCCAGCCCCTCCAGCACACAGTGTGGTAGATGCTGCACCACGGCCTGCTGCCGAGGGGGTGCACCGCGGCCCCCAGCTTGAACGCATTCTGCTCATAGTCCGCCCACCCCCGTTACTCCGCAGAAGGCCTGGGGATGTCCAAGGGCAGCAGGCGCTGAAGGCCGCGCTGAGCAGGCAGGTCCTGGCGGTGAAGGAGAGTTCTGTTTGGATTCAGGTTCACGGCCCTCTCCAGCCCTTGGAGAGCAGAGATGGGGAGAGAACCCTGTGCAGCCAGCAGGGGGCACTGTGGTCCACGTCGCCTCCCAGTGAGAAAGGACGGAGCTCAGGTCCCACTGAGGGTCCAGACCAGTGGCCCTCATCCTGTTCTGAGAAAGTTCCCGTGGCATTTGAAAGTTTCTTTGCCACTGTTTTAGAGGCCACCGTGCATGGTGGGGAGGGGTCATGAGGACTGAAAAGGGGTGGAGTCCCGCCTGCTGTCTAAAGAGGGCATCTGCTCCTCCAGGTGCAGGGAGCCGTGGGGACTGAGCAGGGGTGAGAGGAGGACTGTTGAGGACGAGGGTGCTGCCCTCTGTGCCCGGCTCCTTAGGAAGCTAAAGGGAAAGAACCGGCTGGGGCGGGCAAGCCAGGAGTCCTGAGAAGACCTGGAACTCGCCCCCAAGAGTGAGCCAGGGACCAGGCAGCAGCGGGCTGCCGTCTGTGAGCGTGGGCAGGAGCTCAGAGTGCTTCTGCGGGGTCACAGCTGGCATGGGCACAGGGACTGGTCCCACTGGCTCAGCCAGGACGGGCTTCTGCTGGGACATCTCACCTCCCGCACATGCTCCTGAGCAAGGTCACAGAGCTTACAGAGGTCCTGCAATTCCCAATTCAGATGACGTCTCAGACCCAGGTCACCATCCCCTCCCTCCCCTGGGCTGGTGCCCCCGCAGAAGCCTTCTGGGGGAGCTGGATAGGCTTCCTCCTGCCTAGAGAGCTCCCCTTTTGTCCCAAGTGGGGACATTGCATTGTGGCTTATGTCACCTTAACTTTTCAGTTGCCTCCAACTTTTCTAAGAAATGAAGGACATCCAGGCAGGTGCCTGGTCACCATGCAGGCCCTGTTGACACACAGGAACATCCAAGACAGCCAGGCCCTTGTGCTGAGCCTCCAGCCGTAGGTCAGTATGCATACATTTGGGATAAAACTGGATTCTGTGCAGAAAGCTTCAGGGATCTTTGTGCCAAGCAGGGGGCACAGTGGCCCACAGGCCACAGACAGAGGCCCTCCCATGTGGTCCTCTATTTCTCCAGCCTTGGTGCAGGCTGGCAGCTGGACTCTGTCACAAGTGTGTGATGCCCGGTCCCCTCAGGTTCTCTGTGCTAGGAAGGTGGCCAAGGGCTACTTGCCTCAAACAGGAAGGACAGGGTCCCTGCGGTTCCTGTTTGCAGGAACCTGGCTGAACCTGCACTCAGAGCCACAGCTCCCAGCGGGAGGGAGCTCTGTCCTTTGCCCTGACTGATGCGTCCGCGCCTTCAACAGCTGGCCTGAGAAGACACATCCTGGTCCTCTGGAAACCTCCAGTCTCCACAGCCCAGAAACACAGGGAGCAGGACAGGGAGTGCAGAGGGCGGACAGGGAGCTCCTGGAGGCCACCACTTGTCCTTTTGCAAACACAAGCTGGAAGGTGACAAGGACTGTTCTGTCCTGGGCACTGTAGCAACAAAAAGGCATTTTACTTCATTTTTAGCAGGGCCTGTCCCTGCCAAGTGTCTGGAATTTGTCTGCCGGCATCTTGGCCTCAGGAGTGGCTGAAGCAGGTAAGCATGGGCGGACAAGATGGAAGGGATGGAAGGGACATTTGGGGACAGGGCATCTGATACTTGCAGGGGCAGGTGAGCAGGATGAACAGCCACACTCAGAACTGACAGCAGGGAATGCTGGCTGCAGACCGTGATGATGCCACAGCCCCTCACCCTGGGCCGTGCAGTCAGGCCCCCCTCCACTCGTGATTGATGACCTCAGGAGAAAGGAAGCGCTTCCTGGGTTCCTCCTGGCCCTCTCCCCGGAAGTCTTGCAGCCTACCTCCAGCCTGGGGCGCAGCTCCGGGATTTGATGCCACAGCCCCAGCGGCATCCTGGAGCCAGTGTAGGAAGCTTACTCTTCGGCTGGCAAGCAAGCCCAGGTCCCCAGCAGGGCCTGGTGTCCTGAGCCTGCACAGAGACAGGGACGCGCCAGTGCTGTCTGTGGACAGGTAGAAGCAGCTGCCAGGCCTCTGTGGTCAGAGGCGAGATGGCCTGGGAGACTCAAGGGAGGGGACTCTCAGGGGACAAGAGCAGGGTGCGGGTGGTCTACCTTGGGAGCACGGTTGCTGCAGCCAGGCTTTCGGCTGCTGGACAGCAGGGCTTGGACAGGCAGACCTGGATCCTGCTGCCAGCCCTCTGCTAACCTGTGTGTGGCTCAGGGCCATACGTCCGTTTCTCCCTCGCCAACTGGAGAGGAAAATTCTGAGCCAGGGTCTCCCGGCTGCAGAGGGTGTGCACCCAGTCCTGGCTCAGCCTGGCTCTGGCTGCAGCTCCAGGAAGGAGAGCTCTTGGTAGAATTCGCACACTTCCTTATCCAAAAAAGGACCGCACCGTCGCCCTGGAGGGGTTTGAGTCAGAGGTGTCGATCAGAACCGCTGCGGCAGGGGCACTGCACTCAGCCTGTCCTCCCGGGGACCCGGGGCCAGTGGGCCAGTTCTCAGGCCTGGGGGTGCCTGCAAGCTCTCCTGGGGCTCCTGCCGAGAAACCCCAAAGACATCAGAGGCTGGTGAGGTGTGTGCACATGTGCGTGCTGAATAGCAGACACACACGTAAACACACACGCATCCAACACATGCACACAAGCGCTGGGAAATCCCTGTTCCTCAGCCCCTCCCCTCCCTCCTCAGATGACCACTTAGCTTTCCCTGCGTTCTTACAGAGGCTCTTCAAGCAAATACCAGCAGGCGGACCACAGCGTTCTCATTTCCTCCCTCGCTGCGTGAGTGTGAACGCACCACTAGGGTGCTGGTTAGCATTACACAGTCCTTCTGTGTGGGAGGCATGCTTCTAAGTGCTTCCGTGTTTTAACTAATTTCACCCTCATAAATCTCTGTGAATGCACGGTTAATTCTGGTGTACAGATGCACAGAGAGGGCATGCTACCTGCCCAAAGTCACACAGTAAACGATCTAGAGTCTGGGAGCCATACCCCTGCCTGGTGCTCTCTTTTTCTTTGCCTCTTCCTCTTCTCCCTCTCCTCTTACCCCCTCTCCTTTCTTTCTTCCTTTCATTCTTTTTTGTTTGTTTTTAAAGAGAGAAGTACAGTGACAGAGAAAGACAGAATCAGTTTTACTTGATTTTCCATGTGTAGCTTTGACACTTCCTTGTGGACACGGTGCTGGGTTTCGAACCTGGGTCCTCGCACATGTCAGGCAAGCGTTTTAACCACTGAGCCACTGCTCCAGCCCCTTTCATTCTTTTTTTGTAACTGAATAGTATATCTTTCTTTAGTATATATGCTTCCTATTGCTGTTGTAACAAATTATTTAAAATTTAGTGACAACACAAATTTTTTATCTCAAGAGTTCAGAAGTCTAAAGATATATGTGTTTTTTGGTCAAAAATCCGAAATGGGCCTTCCTGGGCTAAAGTCAAGGTGTCTGGAGGGCAATATTACTTCCTGGGGCCTGGGGCTGGGGTGGCTTTTTTTTGTCCTTATTGGCTTCTAGAGGCCTCTGTTCCTAAGCCTGGGGTCCCCTTCCCCACAGAGCCAGGGCTTTCTCTGAGATCGCTGGGACCTCTGCTTCCACCACAGCCTCTCCTTCCCTGGCCTTCCTCTCCCTCATCATCAGGCAAGAAGCCACTGGAGAGTCCTGGGCTTTCCCATCCCATACGTCCAGAAACCCTTAGGCCACAAAGGCCACGTTCTCACGAGCTCCAGAGGCGAGGATGTGGTGGCCCCATCCTCTCTCCAGGTAAAGCACTCCACGTGGAGGCTCTCCGCTGGCAGCCGGCCTCCCCTGAGGAAGTCTGGCCTCTGTGGCCTCACCTGTGGGCTTGCACACGTGCTAGCAGAGAAGCAGAGCCTCCTGGGAGTAGCGGCCAGAGGTATGCACACTTGTGGTTGTGAGGGGACAGCTGGCTTTCCCTGCAACCCAGGCTCTGCAGCCGTGTACGAGTACCGTGTCCCCGTGCCATGTTCCCGCCAGCTCCCCAGGGCCTGTGCCTCTGTCCTTTGGTCTCACAGGCAGTTGTTGGGAGCCCATCTGCACGTGAGGTTCAGCAGGAAATGACCTTAGGTTGGCTTTAGGTGGAATCCAAGGAAACTGTGTTAATCTATCACTCAGGGACACAGTTTGAGGGGAAATGAAATAGTTGGCTGATTTCTAATGACTTTTAACTTGAAACAGTACAAACTTGGAAAATAAAAATGGCTAGCAAGACCTTCAGACGTCCGCTTAGGAATGGATGTTTGCAGTGTAGTTTTGGTGGGAACTAGGAATTATTCCGCTAAGCCCAAGAACGCCCATTTCCTCTGCGCTTCTGGTTGAAACGAGGAGGGAATGCTCCTGATGACAGGTGGGAGCGGCCACCAATACTCAGAGGCTGACCCGAGGACCGGGAGCGGCCTGCTGCGAGCACAGGTCTCCCCTCCTGGGCAGGGGCAGCTCTTGTCCTGCAAAGGCTGGAAGATTCCCTAGAGAGAGACTTGAGGGGCCCAGCGTCCTGCTCCCAACAGAAGATGTTCCGGGCCTGGAAAGTGCTAAGAGCTGCTAGCTGTTAGCAGTCACCACAAAACAAAGACGACCACGTGTCCAGAGCGGCTAAGCAGCCAACTGACCCCCAGCTGACCACCCTGTTGCTGACTCTGCCTTCACAGCCCTCAAGGGCAGTGACCAGTGGGGCCTGTGGCAGCCTGGGAACCTTAGAACCTCAGAAGGAGCCTTGGCCAGGTGGTGGCCCAGTGGTGGCCTCCCTGCTGTGGGCCAGGACTCCCTGAGCTCAGGCCAGCTGGGGGCCAGAAGGACCCCACTCACCAGCCCCTTCCCTTGGACACCCTCCCACCCCAGGACCATGCCGGGTGCCCAGGGTGCTTTGCTGCGCTTCTGTGGCAGGCAGGAGGCCCCAGGAAGCCCTCACCCTGCCAGGCTCTTGCCAGCCCTGATTGGGCTCTGGACCCTGCACTCCCTGCCCACTGCTCGTGGGCTTCTCCCGTGCAGGACCGGTCATGCCGGGCTGCACTGGGAGCTGCCAGTGACCCTCCTGCTGCACCCTGAGCCCCAGCAGCTCCACAGACCCCAGCTCCTCACAGACCAGGCCCGAAGCGCGCAGCCTGCAGCCCTGTCCACCACGCTGCTCAGGACGCCAAACGTGGGCCCTCTCCAGGACAGCCGCAAGGACCCGAGATGGGCTTGTTTGTCCTGTTCCCGTCACTCATCTGTGTAGCCACACTGGAGCATGTAGGAGCACGTTAAGCTGCCAGGATTCATGTAGCTAAAATCCAGAGAGACTGAGCACTGAGATCGGCACCGCAAACCAACACCTCACGTCCCCAACGGCGGGCGAGGCTGTGGCCCGCTGCCTGCCTTGGCGTGTTTACTGGTGATTTGCGTCTCACTGTGGATTTGATTCTTTAGGTTTTGAGAAGAATGATCCCTCTTTTGAGCTACTGTTGTTATTATTTCTTTTTTAAAAAACAACAAAATACTCAGTTTAGGATCTAGAGTGATAGCTCAGTGGTTACGGCGCTTGCCTGGCATGCACAAGGACTCAGGTTCAAACCCCAGCACCACATACACAACAAAGTGTCGGATTAACGAAAGCCACGTGAAAAACTAGATACAATTGCATCTCTCTTTCTCTCTTACTCACTGTCCTCTCAAAAAAAAACTCAGTTTAACAAAGTCTGCACCACGATTTCCCTCTGTCCCATTAGGAACGGCCCCCCGGGGACCAGTCCTCCTCCTGCTGGCAGCAGTGGGGACTGCTCAGAACTCCCGTTGTCTGGGTAAGGGTGACCGCGGCTTGTCTTGAATTGGTGTACAAAGCCTTCACTCACGTTTGGGCCAGACGCGATGTGGTCATGATTATAGGCCCAGTGCGAGCAGGTCAATGGGTCGCAGATGGCAGGCATAATAAAGTGGTCAAGCATGTGACCTGCACACTTGTGCACACATACACAAGCAGCAGCCGTGACCAAGATGGCGCCGTGACCAATCTGTCTCTAAAGCAGTGCTAAAGTCTGTGAATGAAGGTTTGGGAGTGTCGGGGTGAGAGTGCAGGATCTATCTGCTCAGTGACCTAGGGGACGGATTGGCTGAGATTGCATCTCCCTTAAAGCGTGTGCAGAAGTGCCCCCAGGTGGCGGAAGCGGGAAGTGGAGGCTTGGGAGGCCATTGATGTTTACAGGACGGCAAGAGGGTGGGGATGTCGCCATGGGATTCGTGCCCTCTAACAAGGGCACTCGCAGCCCCCACCCCACCCCGTACACCTAGGACAGGCCAAGTAAGCACAGCAGGAGGGTGGCCCCAAAGCCAGGAGATGGCCCTCCCCGGAGCCCAGCCCCGCTCGCGCCCGGACCTCAGACTCAGCTCAGAACTGTCTGTCGCCAAGTTGCCCAGGATCTTGGTGTTTCTGC
>PVKS010047222.1:0-12917 GCA_004027875.1 Aplodontia rufa | reverse complement strand
GTGACGACTTATTCCCGCACTTCTACTCCAACCTCTTTTCACTCAGCCCTGGGGCACAGCCTCTGGGGCGGGGAAGTGGAAAGAGAGAGGACAGGTCGTTTGGGAAGGGTTGCTCCACCAAGCCCTGGATGCGCTCAGCGGTGCCCTGTTCCCAGGGGGCATGTTCATCAGGACCTCTGGGCATCGATTTGCCCCTCTCATCCTGCCCGCCGCTGACCAGCAGGGGATTGGGTGGGGATGGAATTCGGGCCCTAGCGGGTCTCTCGTGACTTTCCTTCCCAACGCGGGGGGAGGAGGGTGCTCATTCCCGTTACAAAGTGGGGCTCCACCGTGTTGGTTGCTCCTGCCCTCTTCTGCCTTGAGGGGCGGGGTGAAGCTGGCACCCTGTGGGTGGTGACGACCATTTTTCGCACTTCTTCTCCATCCTCTTTTCCACTCCGCCCAGGGGCACAGTCTCAGAGGCTGAGACGTGGTCGGGAATGGGAGAGAGAGAGGAAAGGTCGGTGGGGAAGGGTTGCTTCGCCAAGCTTGGGGGGCCGCTCTGCGGTGCCTTGTTCCCAGGAGGCTTGTGCACCTGGACCTCCGAATGTCGCTTGACCCCTCTCTTCCTGCTGAATGCCCCCCCGGCCGGGGATGGGTTGATGGGGGAGGTCGGTACCTAGCGGGTCTCTCACGCCTTTTCTTCCCTTTGTGGGGGCAGGAGGGTGTTCATTCCCCTTAGGAACAGGGGGTCACCATGGTTGTTGATCCTGCCCTCCTGTTCTTGGAGGGGTGGGTAGAAGCCGGCAGCCGGTGGGAGGTGACGACCCTTTCCTGCACTTCTACTCCATTTTCTTTTCACTCCGCCCAGGGGTATGGCTTCCAGAGCTCAGATGGGGTCGGGAAGGTGAGAGAGAGAGTAAAGGTCTGTGGGGAAGGGTTGCTCCGCCAAGTCCGGGATGCGATCAGAGGTGCCCTGTTCCAAGGTTTTGTGTCCAACATGACCTCTGAGAGTCACTTGGCCCCTCTCTTCCTGCTGGGTGCCGCCCAGCGGGGAGCCGGCTGGGGGGTGAGGTCAGACCCTGGCCGGTCTCCTGTGCTTTCCCATCGCTGGGGCAGATGGGTGCTGGTTGCTGTTACGAAGCTGAGGGTCGCCATCGTGTTTGATCCTCCCCTCCTCGCCTTGGAGGTGCATGGAGAAGCCGGCACCCTGTGGGTGGTGACGACCCTTTCCCGCACTTCTTCTCCATCCTCTTTTCCACTCCGCCCATGGGCACAGCCTCCAGGGCTGGGAGGTGTCCGAAGGGGAGAGATAGAGGAAAGTTGGTGGGGAAGTGTTGCCCAGCCAAGCACGGGGTGCCGCTTCCTGGCACCCTGTTCCCAGGGGGCTTGTCCAACTTCACCTCAGAGAGTCACTTGGCCCTTCTTTTCCTGCTGGGCGCCGCTGGGTGGGTTGCCCGGTTTGGGGGGGTGGTCGGGCCCTGGCGAGTCTTGCAACCCTTTCCTTCCTGTCTCGGTGGCAGGATGGTGCTCGTTCCCGTTATGAAGGGGGTGTCACCATGGTGATTGATCCTGCCCACTTTGGTTTGGAGGGGTGTGAAGAAACCGACACCCGGTGTGGGGGTGACGACTTATTTCCGCACTTCTTCTCCATCCTCGTTTCCACTCCGCCCGGGGGCACAGTCTCAGAGGCTGGGACGGGATCAGGAATGGGAGAGAGAGAGGAAAGGTCGGTGGGGAAGTGTTGCTTCACTAAGCTCGGGGGGCCGCTCTGCTGTGCCTTGTTCCCAGCGGGCTTGTGCACCTGGACCTCCAAACATCGCTTGACCCCTCTCTTCTTGCTGAACGCCCTCCCGGCCGGGGGCGGGTTGATGGGTAGGTCGGTACATAGCGGGTCTCTCACGCCTTTTCTTCCCTTTGTGGGGGCAGGAAGGTGTTCATTCCCCTTATGAAGGGGGGATCACCATGATTGTTGATCCTGCCCTCCTGGTCTTGGAGGGGTGGGTAGAAGCCGGCAACTGGTGGGAGGTGACGACCCTTTCCTGCACATCTTCTCCATTGTCTTTAACATTCCACCGGGTGCACAGCTTTCGGGGCTGGGACGGGGTTGGGAAGGGTAGAATGAGGAAAGGTCAGAGGGGAAGTGTTGCTCCTCCAAGGCCGGGCTGCTGCTCCCTGGCACCCTGTACCCAGGGGGCATGTCCAACTTGACCTCTGAGATTTAATTGGCCCCACCCTTCATGTTGGGCGTTGCCGGCTGGGGGCCGATGGGGGGAGGTCGGTTCCTAGCGGGTCTCGCATGCCTTTCCTTCCCATTGCAGGTCCAGATGGTGCTCGTTCCCTTTATGAAGGGGGTTTACCGTGGTGATTGATCCTGCCCTCTTTCGTTTGGAGGGGTGTGAAAAAGCTGGCACCCGTTTTGTGTGATGACTTTTTCCCGCACTTCTACTCCATTCTCATTTCACTCAGCCTGGGGGCACAGCCTCCGGTGCTTGGAAAGTTCGGGAAAGAGAGAGAGAGAGGAAACGTGGGTGGGGAAGTGTTGCTCCGCCAATTCCTGAATGCCCTCAGAAGCGCCCTGTCCCCAGGGTGCGTGTCCACCGGGACCTCCAAGCATCGCTTTGCCCCTCTCTTCCTGTTGGCGCCACCCGACGGGAGCTGTTTGGGGGGGGAACGGATCCTGGCGGTTCTCCCATGCCTTCCTTTCCTGTTGCGAAGGCAAGAGTGTGCTCTTTCCCGTTACAAAGTGGGGTGCCTCCGTGGTGATTTCTCCTGCCCTCTTTGGCTTGGAGGGGTGGGTTGAAGCCGACAGCCAGTGGGTGGTGATGACCCTTTCCCGCACTTGTTCTTCATCCTCTTTTTCCAATCCACCCTGGGGCACAGACTCCTGGGCTGGGACAGGGTCGGGAAGGGGAGAGAGAGAGTATAGGTTTATGGGGAATGGTTGCTCCGACAAGCCGGGGTGCCACTCCCTGGCTCCTGGTTCCCAGGGGGGTGTCCATCGGGACCTCTGAGAATCACTTGGCCCCTCTCTTTCTGCTATCCGCCGCCCGGCATGGGTCGGGGTGGGGGGAAGGTTGGTCTCTGTCGAGTCTCGCATCCTTTCCTTCCCATCGTGAGTGCAGGAGAGTGCTCGTTCCCTTAACGAAGAGGGGGTTGCCGTGGTGGTTGATCCTGCCTTTGTTTGCTTGGACACGCGGGGAGACGCTGGCACCTGGTCGGGGTTGACGACACTTTCCGTGCACTCCTACTCCACCCTCTTTTCACTCAGCCCTGGGGCACAGCCTTCGGGGCTGGGACGGGGTCGGGAAGAGGAGAGAAAGAGGAAAGTTGGGTGGGGAAGTGTTGCTCCGCCAAGCCCAGGGTGCCGTTCCCTGGCACCCTGTTCCCAGAGGGCTTGTACAACTTGAACTCCGAAAGTCATTTGGTCCATCTCTTCCTGCTGGGCGCCACCAGCGGTTACCGGATGAGGGGGGAGGTTGGTCCCTGGCGGGTCTCGCATGCCTTTCCTTCCCATCGCGGTGAAAAAAGGGTGCTTGTTTCACTTATGAAGGGGGCTCACCATGGTGATGGATCCTGCAATCGTTTGTTTGGAGGGCTTTGAAGAAACCGGCACCCAGTGGGCGGTGATGACCTTTTGCCGCTCTTCTACTCCATCCTCTTTCACTCCACCAGGGGGGCACAACCACCGGGGCTGGGAAGATTCGGGAAGGGGAGAGAGAGAGGAAAGTTCGGTTAGGTAGGGTTGCTCCGCCAAGCCCTGGATTCACTCACAGGTGCTCTGTCCCCAGTGGGCGTGTCCAAAGGGACCTCCCAGCATAGCTTTGCCCCTCTCTTCCTGTTGGCGCCTCCCAACAATTGGCGGTTTGGGGGGGAGTTCGGTCCCCGGCAGGTCTCGCATGCCTTTCCTTCCTGTCGCAGTTGCAGGAGGGTGCTCATTCCCGTTACAAAGTGGAGTGTCGCCGTGGTAGTTGATCCTGCCCTCCTTGGATTGGAGGGGCTTGGAGAAGCCTGCAGCCGGTGGGCGGTGACGACCTTTTCCCGCAATTCTTCTTCATCTTCTTTAACATTCCGCCCGGGTACACAGCCTCCGGGGCTGGGACGGGGTCGGGAATGGGAGAGAGAGAGGAAAGATTGGTGGGGAATGGTTGCTACGTGAAGCCCAGGGGGCCACTGCACGGTGCCCTGTTCTCAGGGGGCGTGTCCACCAGGACCTCTGAGCCTCGCTTGGCCCCTCTCTTCATGTCCACCGCCGACAGGCAGGGGATGGCGTGGGGTTCGAGGTTAGGCCCTGGCGGGTCTCGCGCGCCTTTACTTCACGTCGCATGGGGAGGTGGGTGCTCATTCCTATTAGAAAGTGGGGTACATCGTGGTGGTTGCTCCTGCCGTCTCCGGCTTGGAGGGGCGGGGTGAAGCAGGCACCCTGTGGGCATTGACAATTCTTTGCCGCACTTGTTCCCAATCCTCTGTTCCAATACACCCTGGGGTACAGCCTCAGGGGCTAGGATGGTGTTGGAAAGGGTAGAGAGAGGAAAGGTCAGAGGGAAAGTGTTGCTCCGCCAAGGCGGGGTTGCCACGCCCTGGCACCCTGTTCCCAGGGTTCGTGTCCATCTTGATCTCTGAGAGTTACTTGGCCCCACTCTTCCTGTTGGGCGACGCCGGCTGGGGGCCAGATGGGGGAGAGGTCGGTCCCTATTGGGTCTCGCACACCTTTCCTTCCAGTAGCGGGTTCAGGAGGGTGCTCATTCCCGTTATGAAGGGTGTTCACCGTGGTGATTGATCCTGCCCTCCTTCGTTTGGAGAGGTGTGAAGAAGCTGGCACCCGGTTGGGGGTGACGACCCTTTCCCTCACTTCTACTCCATCCTCTTTTCACTCAGCCCCAGGGGCACAACCTTAGGGGCTGGGCAGGGTCCGGAAGGGGAGAGAGAAAGGAAAGGTCGGTGGGGAAGGGTTGCTCCACGAAGACTGGTGGGCTGATCCACAGTGCCTTTTTCCCAGGGCGTGTGTCCACCGGGATCTCTGAGAGTCACTTGGCCCCTCTCTTCCTGCTGTCCGCCGCCAGGCATTGGGAGGGAAAGTGTGAGGTCGGTCTCTGGCCGGATTTGCACTGCTCTCCTTCCCATCGTGGGGGCAGGTGGGTGCTCGTTTCCGTTGCGAATGGGGGATCACCGTGGTGGTTAATTCTGCCCTCGTTGACTTGGAGGAGCGGGGCGACTCCGGCACCTGTTTGGGGATGACGACATTTTCCCTGCACTTCTACTCCTTCCTCTTATCACTCAGCCCTGGGGCACAGCCTCCGTGGCTGGGACGGGGTCGGGAAGGGGAGAGAAAGAGGAAAGTTCGGAGGGCAAGAGTTGCTCCGCCAAGGCCGGTGTGCCGCTCCCTGGCACCCGTTTCCCAGGGGGCGTGTCCAACTTGATCTCTGAGAGTACTTGGACCCACTCTACCTGTTGGGCGACGCTGGCTCGAAGCTGGATGGGGTTCAGGTCAGTCCCTAGCGGGTCTCTCACGCCTTTCCTTCCCGTCGCGAGTCCAGGAGAGTGCTCGTTCCTGTTATGAAGGGGGTTCACCGTGGTGATTTATCCTGCCCTCTTTCGTTTGGAGGGGTGTGAAGAAGCTGGCACCCAGTTGGTGGTGGCAACCCTTTCCCGCACATCTACTCCATCCTCATTTCACTCCACCCGTGGGCACAGCTTCCAGGGCTGAGAGGTATCAGGAAGGGGAGAGAGAGAGGAAAGGTCGGTGGGGAAGTGTTGCTCTGCCAAGCACAGGGTGCCATTCCCTGGCACCCTGTCCCTACGGGGCGTTTCTAACCTGACCTCCGAGAGTCACTTGGCCCCTCTCTTCCTGCTCTCTGCCACCCGGCGTGGGGCGGGTTGGGCTGGGAGTTCAGTCCCTGGCGAGTCTCCCACGCCTTTCCTTTCTGTTGCGGTGAGAGGAGGCTGCTCGTTCCTGTTACAAAGTTGGGGGTCGCAGTGGTGGTTGATCCTGCCTTCTTTGGCTTGTAGGGGAGAGGATAATCTGCCTGCTGGTGGGCGGTGATGACCCTTTCATGCACTTGTTCGCCATCCTCTTCTCCAATCCACCATGGGGCACAGCCTCGAGGGCTGGGACAGTGTCGGGAAATACACAGAGAGAGGAAAGGTCGTTCGGAAGGATTGCTCCAAAAAGGCCGGGGTGCCGCTCCTTGGCACCATGTTCCCAGTGAGCGTGTCCAACCTGAGCTCTGAGAGTTACTTGGCCCCACACTTCCTGTTGGGTAATGCCGGCTGGGGGCCAGATGGCGGGGATGTCGGTCCCTAGCGGCTCTCGCACGCCTTTCCTTCTCGTCGCGGGTCCAAGTGGGTGCTCATTCCGTTATGATGGGGGTTCACCGTGGTGTGATCCTGCCCTCTTTCGTTTGGAGGGGTGTGAAGAAGCCGGCACCCGGTAGGGGGTGAGGACTCTTTCCTACACTTGTACTCCATCCTCATTTCACTCAGCCCGGGGGCACAGCCTCCAGGGCTAGGAAGGTTCGGGAACAGGAGAGAGAGGGGAATGGTCGGTGGGGAAGGGTTGCTCCGCCAAACCTGGGGGGCCGCTCCACTGCACCTTTTCCCCAGGGGCCGTGTCCACCGGTACCTCGAGAATCACATGGCCCCTCTCTTCCTGCTGTCCTCCACCCGGTGTGGGGCGGGTTGGGCTGGGAGTTCGGTCCCTGGCGAGTCTCCCACACCTTTCCTTTCTGTCGTGGTGAGAGGAGGCTGCTCGTTCCTGTTACGAAGTGGGGGGTCGCAGTGGTGCTTGATCCTCCCTTCCTTGGCTTGGAGGGGCATGGAGAAGCCAGCAACCTTTGTGCGTTGATGACCCATTCCCGCACTTCTTCCCCATCCTCTTTAACATTCCGCACGGGTGCACAGCCTCTGGGGCTGAGACGGGGTCGGGAATGGGAGAGAGATGGGAAAGGTCGGTGGGGAAGGTTTGCTCCGCCGAACCTGGGGGGGTGCTAACAGCGCCTTTTTCCCAGGGGCCGTTTCCACCGGAACCTCCTAGAGTTACTTAGTCCCTCTCTTCCTGCTGGCTGCCACCCTGTGGGGGGCGGTGTGGGTAGGGAGGTCGGTCCATGGCAGATCTCGCGTGCTTTTCCTTCCCGTCGCGGGGAGAGGATGGTGCTCATCCCGTTAAAAACTGTATGGTCGCCGTGGTGGTTGATCCTGCCCTGTTGGCTTGGAGGGGCAGGGAGATCCCGTCACCCTGTGGGTGGTGATGACACTTTCCTGCACTTCTTCTCCATCCTGTTTTCCACTCTGCTCAGGGACACAGCTGGCAGGGCTCGTAGGAGTTGGGAAGAGGAGAGAAAGAGGAAAGGTCGGGGGAGAAATGTTGCTCCACCATGTCCAGGGTGCCGTTGCCTGGCACCCTGTTCCCAGGGGGTTGTCCAACTTGAACTCCGAAAGTCACTTGGTCCATTTTTCTTTCTGGGCGCTGCCCAGCGGGTAGCTGAATGAGGGGGGAGATTGGTCCCTGGCGGGTCTCGTACACCTTTCATTCCCATCCCGGTGGCAGGAGGGTGCTTGTTCCACTTATGAAGAGGGTTCATCATGGTGATTGATCCTGCCCTCGTTGGTTTGGAGGGCTTTGAAGAAACCGGCACCCGGTGGGCGGTGATGACCCTTTCCCGCTCTTCTACACCATCCTCTTTCACTCTGCCCAGGGGCACAGCCTCTGGGGCTGGGAAGAGTCGGAAAGGGGAGAGAGAGAGGAAAGGTAGGTGGGGAAGTGTTGCTCCGCCAAGCCCGGGGTGCCGCTGGGCGGCCCCCTGTTCCTAGGGGGCGTGTCTAACGTGACCTCTGAGAGTCACTTGGCCCCTCTCTTCCTGCTGTCCGCCGCCCGGTCTGGGGCGGGTTGGGCTGGGAGTTCGGTCCCTGGCGAGTCTCCTACGCCTTTCCTTTCCATCGCGGTGAGAGGAGGTTGCTTGTTCCTGTTACGAAGTTGGGGGTCGCAGTGGTGGTTGATCCTGCCCTCCTCGGCTTGGAGGGGCGGGGAGAAGCCGGCACCCGGTGGGCGGTGATGACCCTTTCCCGCACTTCTTCTCTGTCCTCTTTTTCACTCCACCCGGGATACAGCCTCAAGGGCTGGGACGAGGTCGGGAAGGTGAGAGAGAGAGTAAAGGTCTGTGAGGAAGGGTTGCTCCGCCAAGCCCGGGATGCACTCAGAGGCACCCTGTTCCCAGGTTTCATTTCCAATATAACCTCTGAGAGAAGCTTGGCCCCTCTCTTCCTGCTGGGTGCCGCCCAGTGTTGGCCCGGCTGGGGGGTGAGGTCAGTCCCTGGCTGTTCTCCCTGGCCTTCCCGTCGTGGGGTCAGACGGGTGCCGGTTCCTGTTACGAAGCTGGGGGTCGCCATGGTGTTTGATCCTCCCCTCCTCGGATTGGAGGGGCATGGAGAAGCCGGCAACCTCTGGGCGTTGACGACCCTTTCCTGCACTTGTTCTCAATCCTCTGTTCCAATCCACACTGTGGCACAGCCTCCGGGGCTGGGACGGGGTTGGGAAGGGTAGAGAGAGTAAAGGTCAGAGGGGAAGTGTTGCTCCGCCAAGGCCAAGGTGCCGCTCCCTGGCACCCTGTTTCCAGAGGACGTGTCCAACTTGACGTCTGAGAGTTACTTGGCCCCACTCTTCCTGTTGGGCGACGCCGCCTCAGGGCTGGATGGTGTGGAGGTCGATCCCTAGCGGGTCTCACACGCCTTTCCTTCCCATCGCGGGTACAGGAGAGTCCTCATTCCCGTTATGAATGGGGTTCACCGTGGTGATTGATTCTGCCCTCTTTTGTTTGGAGGGATGTGAAGAAGCTGGCACCTAGTTGGGGGTGAGGACCCTTTCCTGAATTTCTACTCCATCCTCATTTCACTCCGCCCGGGGGCACAGACTCCAGGCCTGGGAAGGGTTGGGAACAGGAGAGAGAGAGGAAAGGTCGGTGTGGAAGGGCTTCTCCGCCAAGCCCACATGGGCTCAGAACCGCCCTGTTCCCAGGGGCTTGTCCAATGGGATCTCCTACCTTTGCTTTGCTCCTCTCTTCCAGGTGGCGCCGCCAGGCGGGGGGTGGTGTGTGGGGTAAGTTAGGGCCATGGTGGGTCTTCCGGGCCTTCCCGTTCAGGGGGCAGGAGAGTGCTGGTTCCTGTTACGAAGCTGGGGGACGCCATGGTGGTTGATCCTGCCCTCCTCGGCTTGTAGGGGCTGGGAGAAGCCGGGACCCTGTGGTCGGTGACGACCCTTCCCACACTTCTTCTCCATCCTGCTTTCCACTCCGTCCGTGGGCACAGCCTCCAGGCCTGGGAGGTATCAGGAAGGGGAGAGAGAGAGGAAAGGTCGGTGGGGAAGTGTTGCTCTGCCAAGCACAGGGTGCCGTTCCCTGGCACCCTGTTCCTAGTGAGTGTGTCCAATGTGACCTCTGAGAGTCACTTGGCTGCTCTCTTCCTGCTTAGCGCTGCCGGCGGGGAGCCAGATGGGGGGGAGATCGATCCCTAGAGGGTCTCGCACGCCTTTCCTTCCAATCGTGGGTCCAGGAGGGTGCTCGTTCCCGTTAAGAAAGGGGTCCACCTTGGTGACTGATCCTGCCCTCCTTGATTTGGAGGGGTGTGAAGAAGCCAGCATCTGATTGGGGGTGACGACCCTTTCCCTCACTTCTACTCCATCCTCATTTCACTCAGCCCGGGGGCACAACCTCCGGGGCTGGGAAGGGTCGGAAAGGGGAGAGAGAGAGGAAAGGTGGTGTGGAAGGGTTGCTCCGCCAAGTCCGGTGTGCCGCTCCGTGGCGCCCGGTTCCCAGGGGGTGGTGTCCATCGGGACCTCCGAGAGTCTCATGGCCCGTCTCTTCCTGCTATCCACCGCCCGACACGGGTCAGAGTGTGGGGTGGTCAGTCTCTGGTCAACTCTCATACTTTCCTTCACATCGCGAGGGCAGGAGGGTGCTCTTTCCCTTTATGAAGGGGGGGTCGCCATGGTGGTTGATCCTGCCATTGTTGGCTTGAATGCGCAGGGAGATGCCAGCACCTGGTGGGGGGTGACGACACTTTCCCTGCACTTCTACTCCATCCTATTTTCACTCAGCCCTGGGCAGAGCCTCCGGGGCTGGGATGGTGTTAGGAAAGGGAAAGAGAGAGGAAAGTTTGGTGGGGAAGGATTGCTCCACCAAGGTCGGGGAACCGCTCAGTGGCGCCCTGTTGCCAGGGGGCGTGTCCAACGTGACCTCCGAGAGTCACTTGGCCCCTCTCTTCCTGCTGGGCGCCCATTACGGGTTGCCGGGTTTGGGGGGGTGGTCAGTCCCTGGCGGGTTTGCAAGCCTTTCCTTCCCTTCGCGGTGGCAGGATGGTGCTCATTCCAGTTATGAAGAGGGTGTCACCATGGTGTTTGATTCTGCCCTCGATGGTTTGGAGGGGTGTGATGAAACCGGCACCCGGTGGGGGGTGACGACTTATTCCTGCACTTCTACTCCATCCTCTTTCACTCAGCCGTGGGCACAGCCTCCGGGGCTGGGATGGGGTTGGGAAGTGGAGGGAGAGAGGAAAGGTCATTGGGGAAGGATTGCTCCACCAAGTCCAGGGAGCCACTCAGTGGCGTCCTGTTGCCAGGGGGCGTGTCCAACGTGAACTCCGAGAGTCACTTGGCCCCTTTCTTACTGCTGGGACCGGCCCATCGGTTGGCGGGTTGGGGGGAGAGGTCGGTCCCTGGCGGGTACCACAAGCTTTTCCTTCCCATCGCGTGGGCAGGTGGGTGCTCGTTCCCGTTATGAAGGTGGGTTCACCATGGTGATTGATCCTGCCCTCTTTCGTTTAGAGGGGTGTGAAGAAGCCGGTACCCGGTTGGGGGTGACGAACTTTTCCCGCACTTCTACTCCATCCTCATTTCACTCAGCCGGGAGGCACAGCCTCCAGGGCTGGGAAGGGTCGGGAACAGGAGAGAGAGAGGAAAGATCAGTGGGGAAGGGTTGCTCCGCCAAACCCGGGGGTCCGCTCCACAGCGCCTTTTTCCCAGGGGGACGTGTCCACTGGGACCTCCGAGATTCGCTTGGCCCCTCTATTCCTGCTGTCCTCCGCCCGGCGAAGGCGGTGTGCAGAGAGAGGTCGGTCCATGGCGGGTCTCACGTGCTTTTCCTTCACATTGTGGGGGTAGGAGTGTGCTCATCCCGTTATAAAGTGTGGTGTCACCGTGGTGGTTGTTCCTGCCCTCATTGGCTTGGAGGGTCGGGGAGAAGCTGGCATCCTGTGGGCAGTGACGACCCTTCCCTGCACTTCTTCTCCATCCTCTTTTTCACTGGGCCTGGGGGCACAGCATCCAGGGCTCCAAGGAGTCGGGAAGGGGAGAGAGAGAGGAAAAGTAGGTGGGGAGTGTTGCTTCTTCAGCCCGAGGTGCCGTTCCCTGGCACCCTATTCCCAGGGGCCTGTCCAACTTTACCTCGGAGATTCACTTGGCCCCTCTCTTCCTGCTGGGGGCCACCTGGCGGGGGGCCCATTGAGGGGGGAGTTTGGTTCCTGGCGGGTTTCGCATGCCTTTCCTTCCCGTCACAGTGCCAGGAGGGTGGTCCTTCCAGTTACGAAGGGGGGTCACCATGGTGATTAATTCTGGCCTCGTTGGTTTGGAGGGGTGTGAAGAAACCGGCACCTTGGGGGGGGTGACGACCCTTTCCCTCATTTCTACTCCATCCTATTTTCACTCAGCCTGGGGGCACAGCCTCCGTGGCTGGGAAGGGTCGGAAAAGAGAGAGAGAGAGTAAGGGTCGTGGGGAAAGGTCGCTCCGCCAAGTCCTGGATGCGATCAGAGTCGTCCTGTTCCCAGGGGGCGTGTCCACCGGGACCTCCCAGCATCGCTTTGCCCCTCTCTTCCTATTGGCGCCGCCCGACTTGTGCGCTTTGGGTGGGGGAGAATGGATCCTGGCGGTTCGTGCGTGCCTTTCTTTCCCGTCGTAGAGGCAGGAGTGTGCCCCCGTGGTGGTTTCTCCTGCCCTCTTTGGCTTGGAGGGGTGGGTTGAAGCCTACAGCCGGAGGACGGTGACGACCCTTTCCTGCACTTGTTCTCCATCCTCTTTTCCAATCCACCCTGGGTCACAGCCTCCGGGGTTGGGAAGGGGTCGGAAGGGGAAAGAGAGAGGATAGGTTGGTGGGGAAAGGTTGCTCCGACAAGCCTGGTTGCTGCTCCGTGGCGCCTGGTTCCCAGGGGAAGTGTCCTTAGGGAACTCAGAGAATCACTTGGCCCCTCTCTTCCTGCCATCCGCCTACCGGCATGGGTCGGCATGGGGAGGAGGTTGGTCTCTCTCGGGCCTCGCATCCTTTCCTTCCCATCGCGGGGGCAGGAGAGTTCTCGTTCCCTTTATGAAGGGGGGGTCGCTGTGTTGATTAATGCTGCCGTTGTTTGCTTGGACACGCGGGGAGACGCTGGCATCTGATGGGGGGTGACGACATTTTCCCGCACTTCTTCTCCATCCTCTTTAACATTCCGCCCGGGTGCACAGCCTCCGGGGCTGGGACGGGGTCGGGAATGGGAGAGACAGAAGAAAGATCGGTGGGGAAGGGTTGCTACGCGAAACCCGGGGGGCCGCTGCAAGGAGCCCTGTTCCCAGGGGTCATGTCCAACAGTACCTCCGAGCCTCGCATTGCCCCTCTCTTCATGCCCGCCGCCTACAGGCAGGGGATGGGGTGGGGATCGAGGTCAGGCTCTGGCGGGTCTTGCGCGCCATTTCTTCACGTCGCAGGGGAAGGAGGGTGCTCATTCTTATTACAACGTGGGGTACATCGTTTTGGTTGCTCCTGCCCTCTCCGGCTTGGAGGGGCGGGGTGAAGCCGGCACCCTGTGGGCAGTGACGAACCTTTCCTGCACTTGTTCTCCATCCTCTGTTCCAATCCACCCTGGGGCACAGCTTCCAGTACTGGGACGGGGTTGGGAAGGGTAGAGAGAGGAAAGGTCA
>PVKS010047220.1:0-12917 GCA_004027875.1 Aplodontia rufa | reverse complement strand
TCTCTCTCTCTCTCTCTCTCTCTCTGTGTGTGTGTGTGTGTGTGTGTGTGTGTCTCACTCGCTGTTGCTCTTTTCTTTAAAAAAATGTATATTTAAGTTGAAAGCCATGACTCCCACTTTGAGACTGGTGAAACTGGCCAGCTGTATGTTTAAAACAGAAACTTGGGAGACAAAAACCAAGGAAGTAAGAAGGCCAAGGAAAAGCAGCCAATATTTTGGTCTGGTCTTTAGAGTCAATCAGGACCCAGAGAACTAGGGCACGCCTCTGTCTTGACTTCTGTGTCACCCGAACTCCTCCTGATCAGGGGTTTGTGAGGACTTTTGAGAACAAGAAAGCCACTGGTGCGCATGCTGTGTAAAGGAAGGGTCACTTGAAAGGGAAATGTCCCTGATGCTTCCATGGGAAGCCACGTGTGGTAAGCAAGACCCTGACCCATCCTGGAAGATGGCACTACTGGAGGGCTAAAGGAGCCAAGAGGCCTCTCATGTTCCCAAGAGTAACCTTTAAGGAATCTCAGCTGACTGTAGCAGTAGATAGGAAAAAGTCAATTTTAACTGACTTGGTCTTGAACACCTGGCAGGAGAATATAACCAAGTCACAGTCCTACCTGGACATTTAGGAGAGACAGTGGCTATTCAGTGCAACTTGAGATGTACACTTGTATCAGCCCTAACAAAATAAGAAAAACTGGGGGCTAATTTTAAAAGTTAGCTAGGGATTGACTAATAAAGGAAGGCCCGTTATCGGTTTTTATTTGATCTGGTAGACCCAGGGTAGCGAAACTTTGAAGAAAATGGCTGATGGCATGTTTGGCCTTCTTACCAGCATGTGCAGAGGCCCAGCAAGCATGAGAGAAGGTATCCACAGACATGAAGATGAATTTAAGTTTCCCAAAGGGGGAATAATGGGTGACATCTGTCTGCCAGAGATTATTGGGTCTTAGGCCCCTGGGGTTAACTCCAGGCCCCTGAAGGAGGGGACTTGTAGGAAAGGGAGGCAGGACGTGCAAGTTTTTAGGTCTTTTATTGGAACCTGGGGGAAGTGATGGTGAAGGCCTCTCCAGTTAGCATGAGTAAGGTGATGGAAAGAGGCAGCTTCTGAGAGTGTGTAACACTCAAGAGGATTGGAAGTGAGGGAATCAGCGAGAGCATTACCATAGGTCAGAAGTCCGGGCAAGCTCTGATGACCCCGCAAGTGTTGAACATATATGGGATTAATTCTTTTATTTAGAAGATAGTGAGCTTGGATCATAAGAGGAGTGATGGGGTTGTCATCCATCTTAATGTGGGCATGAACAAGGTTAGGGAGGAGGTTGACAACATACAGACTATCAGAAAACAAGTTAAAGGTGGTGTGAACCTTATTGAGAGCAAGGACAACTTCATAAAGTTCCTTAAACTGGGCTGAATCTTGGACCTCGTGGGTAAGAGATAGATCTGGTTGATTTGGACAAGGTTTTGAAGAGAAAAGCACCACTGATGCACCTCGTTGGCCTCCGTCCATGAAGACGGTAGGGGCCTGAGGGTCGGGACAAGACAGGAATAGATGAGGGGGGTGCCAGTCCAATCTCCCGAAGGAATTCATCCACTTATAGGGGCCATAATGACAGTCAACTTTCCCAATAAATCCTTCCATGGCCAGTGCCACCCTGGTGTGGTTCCTCTGGGGCCATAAAAAATCATTGAGCCTAAAGGGGATGATCAGCATATGTGGATCGATCCCAAAAAGACAAGTTGAAAGCTCCCTGCCCTTAATGATACAATCAGCCCGTTGGTCGTTTAAGGACTCCCCCCACCGAGAGGTGTATCCAATGAATAGGCCTTCCCTCTTGAGCTAAAAGAGCCATGAGGAGGATTTTACTTGGGAAAACATATAAAAATAGAGGTAGGTTAGGGTCAAATCTCTTCAGAGAGGTGGAATTAATGACTTGTTGGACCTTGGAAAGTACCTCCCGGTGAGTAGGGGATAGTTGGACAGAGGATTGTAGGTTAAGGTCTTTTAAAAGGTCAAAGATGGGTGTAAGTTCAGCTGTAGAGATGGGGAGCCAGGGTCTCATCCAATTAATCTCCCCGAGTAGTTGTTGAAGTTGGGTGAGGGTGTAAGTATCCCTAATATGTAATTGAGGTTTTAGAGGAGAGACAGAATCTATGGTGAGAATAGATCCAAGAATTTTGAAGTGGGGAATATTTTGGACTTTTTTGGGAGCCACTTGGAAATTATGTTGGGCAAGGACGTGCATACAGTTACCAAAAGTTTGTTGAAGAATCTCTGGGCAGGGGGACTCCAGAATGATATCATCCATATAAGTATAGACAAGTAAGTTGGGGCAAGTTCTAGAGGGGCGAATATATTAGACAGAAAGTGTTGACAGATAGAGGGGCTATTAGCCATTCCCTGAGGAAGAACTTTGGTCAGGTCCCTTAAAGTTAAGTGAGGGAAGGGAGAAAGCAAACCTTTCTATCTTCAGAGTGAAGGGGGATAGAGAAATCCCGTTTATTCCCAAGGCACATGGATTGTTATAGGGAGGGAAGACAGCTAAGGAACCAATGGTGAAGCGGCAGACTGGCTTATCCCAGCCAATGAGGGACTGCTATGTTGGTGTTGTTCAACTATCACCAACCGGAAGGTACAGAGAGAAAGAGGAAGTAGCCCTCAGGCGCAGGCGTGCAGCTCTTTTTTGCTCAGATCGCGCGAAACATGAAAGAGGAGGAGAGGAAGAAGTGTCATGGCGTCCAGTGCAGCGTTTGTCCTTTGCACAGTGCCCAACAGGGGAAGGTACTAGAAGACCTCAGAAGTAACTATCTACCAAATTAACAATTGGATGACAACACTGGACAGAGAACACATGGAATGGCCTTTAAAAGCCTCCAGTTCCCCCAGATGGGCAGAATCACTGCTTCTGGGACCAGAGTCCCCCGTGTTGCTCTTTCGCTAGCAAAGTAATAAACTTTCTTTCTCCTTTTTCTCAAAACCATGTCCTCATTATTGGGTTGGTGGTGGGGACAAGGACAGCTTTCAGTAACAGGTGAACAGTGCACTGTAAGCTTTAATCAACAGCAGATATTCATGAATGTGAAAAGGGAGCCGAACCATGGCCATGACAGGCTGCATTAAGGGCAAGAAAGATTTCAGGCCTAGGATTCTATTTCCTGGATCTCAGCCAATTCCAGGAAGACCACTAGAACAAAGAACTTAACACAAATCAAGATTAGGACTGGCCTTTGGCAAACAACTGATTGGGAGCTGACAAGCCAATGCCTAACATTCCAAACCATCTATGTCAATAAGTTAAGACCGGTGTACCCTAAGCCAATGAAAACATGCCAAACCATGTATGTTGAAAGATCAGCCAATTGTGTACTTTGCTTTGTTCAAATTTCCCACTCTACTGTGGAGCTCATAAAAATCCCGCTAAATCAAGACTCAGGGCTCTCAGCCAGTACCTGCTGTGTCAGAGAACGCTGTGAGCCCAAGCTCGAGCTTGCAATAAAGGCCCTCTTGCTTTTGCATCAGAGACGGCTCCCTGGTGGTCTTTGGGGATTCACGATCTGAGCACAACAGTTGGGGGCTCGTCCAGGATACCCCAAGACCCCTGGGGACCCCCGAAATCAAAGGGTCAATCACTGACCAGTAGGTGTGCCTCTGTCTCTGTCTCTGTCTGTCCGGCGCCTTCTTCCCTGAAGAACTTGAAACTGGTCAAGTTCCTGTAGAGGCTTCTGTATTGGGGTTGGCAGAGGACCCAGGCGGACGTCCTGGAGGGTCGCCAACGGGGGTCTTGGAAGACGTTCTAGGCCCTCCTGGATGAGACGAGAGTCTCCCTGGAGAACTTGAAATGGGTCAAGTTGCTGTAGGATTGGAAACCAGTTGTGGGTCGCTCCTGCGTTGAGGTGTGAGGCTGTCGGTTTATTTTCGGTTCTGTTCTAGGTCGACCTCTGGCATTTTTCTGTTCTCCTTTTGTCTGTCTGCTTTCTTAAGTCTTTTGTATGTCATATGTGTGTGTTCAACATGGTACCAAATTGGCTTATAGATGAGTGCTCATAAATTAAGTTTAAAAAAAAGGAGAAAAGAAAATGGATCCAAATGACTTTTAATTCACGTGACTTAAGCATTTAAATAGAGGTTCAATCTGAATCATTTAGACATAAGAGTAAAAGATGTGTTTAGGGGTTGGGGATTTAGCTCAGTGGCAGAGCGCTTGCCTAGCATGCGCAAGGTCCCGAATTCAATCCTCAGCCCTGGAAAAACGAAAAAGAAAAAGATGTGTTTAAGAGTACTAGCTCACATATTGTTCTAGGTGGTCAATCACTAGAATGTTTTCTATAAACGTTTAAAGTGTTTCATTCAGTACTTCTAGGATGTTTCTTCAATGGAAAAAGATGGTTTATATTTGTCTAATATCCTGGTTTCATGGATAACCTAAGTCAACAATAAAAAATGAGTAAAGTAGATTTAACATAAATGGGATTAATCTCTATAAATGTGTTTGTTAGAGGAGACATCTGATGAATTTGCAAAGTTAAAATGTTAAAATAGTAACTGCTAAGTAAATTCAACTAATCTTGACTTAGTTTCTATAAGGTGACATTTGGGCTTATTAAGTGTGTTCTTATAAGTTCTATAAGGTAACATTTGGGTTTATTAAATGTGCTTTTATAGATTGGAAACTAAAAAGATAATTTAAGATTGCTTTGATCTGGGTCTTCACTAAAAGAAAGCAAGCTTATTAAGACTTAAAATTCTAACAGATGTAATTCTATATGTAAAGAATACAAAAGGTTTCAGCTGATTTATAAATCAGTCTTTGATCACTGGTACTGTTTCTGCTTGTCAATTTCATTTTGTATTTTTTAACTGTTTTGACTTAAATAATATAACCCATATTATTTCTCACCTTAAAGTAATTGGGAACATTGGAAGTTTCATAAGGATTGTATCAGAATGCAGATTTAAGAAAGGGTCAACAAGCAGGAAAGAAATATAAAAGGTTATAGGCATGGACATTTATATTGATATGGTTAGAATAAAAGAAATGTTCCTGGGTTTAAAAAAATGTGTTTCTGGATAAAGAAATATAATGTCTAAGTAAGTCGCAAAAGGTTTGCGGAAGGAAGATAAATCTCAAAAGCTTGTGTGTTGTTAGGTTAAATATAATTGGCACAATTTAAAGTTATTTAAGGTTTCACTTAAGTTCACACAGTAATGTACTGTTATGAACCAGAATCTAATTCTATGTGTTAAAATAACAAGGGTTTGTTAAAGTGTTGACCTGCTCTGCTCTTATCAGGTGTTAGGCCTAATTACTTAGAAAACTAAATCTTAAAGGAATTGTAATTTATACTTGTTTTACTTCAAACATCAAATGAGCAACTATTTGT
Source organism: Aplodontia rufa (assembly GCA_004027875.1). NCBI lineage: Eukaryota > Metazoa > Chordata > Mammalia > Rodentia > Aplodontiidae > Aplodontia > Aplodontia rufa. The sequence goes on along the minus strand of PVKS010047220.1, from coordinate 7,541 downwards.
AGGTTATTACAATATAGCTGACACTTTGGTATATTTAAATAGAACTAGATGTTTATCTGAGCCTTATTTAAATGCTATGTAAGTTTACAAAATAAGAATTTTGTAAAGTTACAGACAAGGTAACCAGCACGCTCTCTTTTACACATTATATTTCAAAACTTGGGTTATATCTGTTTGCTTTAACTGCATAAATGTTTCATTGTTATACACCTAATAATAAGTCTATCTCTGATAGGCAACACTTTTCTAAATTTAGAAATTTTAAAGCTTTTGCAACACCTGTGCAGGGTTAAGATTATTGTTATAATACACTATGGGTCCTAAATTTTTATTCAAAGGTTAAATTTAGTTAATATAAGGACATCCATATAATTAATACTGGCTTTGTTGTGTATTAGATTTATTCATGTCTTCCAAGTATATAAATTCTTTTAAGGTGTAAAATTTAGGGCAGCATTTTACCAAGGTGATGTTTCCAAACTAAAAGTTGTTTGTAACAGTGGTCTCTTTCAGGTTTATATGGAAACAATAAATTTAAGTATGTATTTATTTATGTCATTTAGTATTTTGTAATTGGATTAGAGTAAGACTTTACACTGGTATAAAAATGTAACTGTATTTTTTTAAATAATAAGGAGAGCCTAATTTATTTAAAGATTAGTTATGTGGAGCATAAAAACATTTTCCTGCCTTTTCTATAAAAAGGGGCCCTCTGAATGTTTATTTGATTCATGTTAGATATAAGGCTGTGTGTTAACTAAATACTTATATAGACTCAGGAAAAGCCTACAGCCTTTTTGGAGAAACTCAGGGAGGCACTGAGAAAACACATCATCATGAACCCTGAGTCCATAGAGGGCCGCATAATTTCAAAGGACAAATTTATCACTCAGATGGCCTCAGACACTCAGAGGAAATTACAATAATTGGCACATGGCCCTGATCAGTCTTTAGATAGCATCTCCTAGCTTTCAACCTCTGTCTTTTGTAATAATGGTCAAGAGGAGAGGGAAAAAAGGGGGACACTACCTGCGGGAGTGCCCATAGGCCAAATGCCAAGTGACCACCAACAAAGCCCTATCCTATCTGTCAAGGCAATCACTAGAGGAATAACTGTCCCCAGGGGTGCAGGCCCTCAGGTCCAAAGTTCCCACATAGGCCTGACAGGGCTAGGTCAGCTTTTTTGGCTCTGTGACTTCTATGGCTCTGGACTCCTATTATATGCTTATCCGTGGGGAGCCAAAAGGTCAGTTTTCTCTTGGACACTGGCACTAGCCTTTGTACTTGTCTGGAGGAGGCAATGTCCACCGAAGTTCTGTCTGACAAAGTCCAGGCTTGGAGATGGGCTAGGCAAAGCCAGCCCTGGAGATTGCCAAAACCATCCCTTCTAGAAATTGGCTGTGTTTTAGTAATTATATTTAAGTATTATGAATTTACTTAAACTGGAATCTTTCTGATTGTTATAAGAATTGCACTACTGTTGCGGATTGTTGAGAAGGATACTTGTTATAACATATAGAAATCATGGAAAACAAAGCTATACTGACTTTAAAACAAAATTGGATATAGAAAGCAAAATAATTAGAACTAAGGAACAAAGAAATAGTATACATAAAACATCCACAGAAAGACATGTTTACCTTTCCTGTTGCAGAGGATGAGTTTTAGCTCCTCAGCAGTAAATAAGACATGTTTGCCTTTCCTGGCTTAGTGGAGGTTGAGTGTTAACTCCTTAGCAGCAATTAAGACATTTTTACCCTTCCTGTAGAGGTTAGGCTTTTACTTCTTAGCCCATAAATTAGGATGCACAGATATTTTATAGGATTAACATTTGTAGGATTTAAGATAGCTATAGAGTATGTGGTAAGGTTATAATAACAAAACAGTTTTAGGTTAGTAGTTAATAGGGTATAAGAGTTATAATAGCCTATATCATAGTCTAGCTAATTAAAAAACTTTTCATTTATGCTAAGATAGGGCTGCTAAACTAATGCAGTGCAGTGACCTTTAAGCGCCTCTCTTATCTAGTGAGGTAACGGTTTGCAGAAACCTCTGGAGGAATTTAGGGAGGCAGAATTTGGGGCAGTGTTTGGTCTCTATCCCTTGTAAAAGCAAGTTTCAACAAATTGGTCAATGTGGCGGGGAGGTCGAGGACAAAAATTGTACTAATTGCAGATGCTTTAAATAACTTTATGTCTGATGCTCTAAATCAGTTTAAACCAAATAGTTATGTATAGCCAATGTGATCAGGAGGTCAAGGATATAAATTGTACTAATGGTTAATGCTTTAAGATTACTGGGAAACTGAAAAAATGATTGTACAATGAAGCTGATAATGAATGCCTTGTTTGTACATCTGTATAAAAGTGTTCAACAATAAAGAACAGATGGCATTTTTGCTCAAGCAGGGAACTGTGTCTGCTTGCAACTTGTCCCGGAGGTTCCAGCCGTTCCTCCGTACCACTGACTCCACTTTTCCTTCGGGGACCCAAGTTCAGCTGGGGATGGCCCCCAGGACTTTTCTCTTACCCTGGATCCCCCTCAAAATACTATGATAGTGCAAGGAGTGTCTGGAGGGCCTATAACTAGAAATTTGACTCTCCAATTAAATTATAAGTGGGACAGGATAATGTTTTCTCATGCATTTCTGATAGTCCAAAGAGTGTCCTACCCCTTAAGGGAGAAATTTACTTTCAAACATTCAAGATTCCATTATGATAAACCAAATGGGGATGGCCTTAAGATAATTATTGAAGCAGACGTTCTCCTCCAGGGTTCCTAATCCTTATACTCTGTCATTTGAGGTTCTAGCTACTGCTATTTAGTTTACCATATTAAATGTCTTTTTCTGTATACCCCTAGACTTTCAATTACAATACATGTTTCTTTGAGGAAAAATAACAGACCTGGTTTTCCCACTCTTAAACTCAATGTTAATTTTCATTCTGACATTAACTTTGTGATATCTTAGTTCAGCAGAGCCACTCCAACTTAGAATCTGTTGAACTCCCGATTGTGATGAAGATGGAGCCAACCACGAGCACTCCAGATGACCTCTACCACAGACTCCTTATTCAACCCAATCATTCCCAAGGGAAGACCCAAAACTGCTTGTCCCATAACACCCCTTTTTTCACCAGGAAGTAACTAGATGGATCATCACCGGAATCCCCAAAGCAGTTTGGGTTTCCCTAAACAGAGGGGGGAATGAGGCAGAAAAATTTAGAAGTCAGTGTAGGCAGAACAATGTGGTTTGAAGAGGAGAAAATTTACTGATGGTCATTTTTCCCAAGAGGGCAAGAATTTTATTGTGCCTTCTAGTCTGGTGTTTCAAGGGAGCACATTTGGTAGACCCCCCCTATGGTGGGGACTTGATCACCGTGTCTCAGCTCCCCGAGTCCCAACCCTTACTGTGCAATGAGGCAAAGCTACCTGATGAAACTATTGAAGGTAATTGTAACTCTGTGACGCTCAAATTTATGGCCAAGGGCAGGGAGAATTCCAGTTGGGGGGGGGGACTAACTCAGGGTGTCTGCTGTAATGATAAGACAAATTAGGAGCTAGAGATCCAGGAGCCCTTTTAACTGTGCAGTTCAGAAAACAACCATTCCTTGCTAGGGCAATAGGACCCAACCAAGAGATAAGACCCAGACCGGTTCAGCCATCAGCAACGAACAGTTAGTTACCACACCTCATCCTTCCAGTACTAGTTCAGAGCTGCCCAGTCTGATTCCAGCTCATTGCCTCTGCTTTTAGGGAAACCTCTGTGGGACCTAATGATCAAGACCTATCAGGTTTTAGATGCGATCAAACCTGATCTCACTGAATCCTGCTGGCTTTGCTATGATATTAGGCTCCCTGACAACGGTTGGTGGGCATGTTCCACTGGGCTTACACCCTGTATTCATGGTGGGGTCTTATATTCCACTGGGGGTTACTGTATGTTAGTACAACTCTTCCCTCCAGTACTGTATCACAACAGAGACCAAGTAACAAGAAACCCATCCCCACCCCCAGGGTTAAGAGGAAACCCATAACAACAATCACGCTCATGACCCTGTTTGAGCTCAGATTCGCAGGGACAGGGACAGGAATCTTCCACCTTGCACTCCAGGACCAACACTACAGCACCTTAAGGGCAGCCATAGATGACGATATAGCTAGGATTGAGACTTCCATCACCCATCCACAGGACTGACTGACATCCCTGTCAGAGGTTGTCTTGCAGAATAGAAGAGAACTGGACCTAGTGTTTCTGCATCAAGAAGGTTTATGCACCACCCTCAGGGAAGAATGTTGTTTTTATGCAGACCACTCAGGGGTAGTTAAGGAATCCATGGCTAAAATCAGAGAGGGATTGGCAAAATGAAAGGAGAGAGAGAACAGTGAGAGGGATGGTTTGAGTCATGGTTTAAACTCATCTCCTTGGCTAACTACACTAGTTTCAATGCTTCTGGGCCCCTTGATTGTTTTACTAATGTTGCTTACCTTTGGTCCCTGTATCCTTAATAAATTGGTCAATTTCATGAAGGACCGCTTAAACACAATTCAATTTATGGTACTTAGAACTCAATATAGGCCAATACAGGAGACGGAAACTGAACTTTCAACCCAGGATCCATGGCTCCCCTAGGTACAAGAGAAAGGGGGAAATGAAAAGGGACCCGAACCATGGCTATGACAGGCTGCATTAAGGGCAAGAAAGATTTCAGGCCTAGGGTTCTATTTCCTGGATCTCAGATAGCCAATTCCAGGAAGGCCACTAGAACAAAGAACTTAACACAAATCAACATTAGGACTGGCCTTTGGCAAACAACTGATTGGGAGCTGACAAGCCAATGCCTAACATTCCAAACCATCTATGTCAATAAGTTAAGACCGGTGTACCCTAAGCCAATGAAAACATGCCAAACCATGTATGTTGAAAGATCAGCCAATTGTGTACTTTGCTTTGTTCAAATTTCCCACTCTACTGTGGAGCTCATAAAAATCCCGCTAAATCAAGACTCAGGGCTCTCAGCCAGTACCTGCTGTAAACGCTGTGAGCCCAAGCTCGAGCTTGCAATAAAGGCCCTCTTGCTTTTGCATCAGAGACGGCTCCCTGGTGGTCTTTGGGGATTCACGATCTGGGCACAACAAATGAGTGAGTTCACAGTAACTGATTGTCAACTTCTCAGAATTCCAATGTGAACATAACTGTGCCAGCAACTTTCAGAGTGGGTCAGCACAAATTGGTGCCAGGGAAGTTGCTGGTCCAGGCAGCACCAAGGCAGGACTTGCAGAATGCACCCAGGGAGGATATGGAGAGAGTGGCTGTCCCCTTCCCATCTTATACCTGGATGTGCCCAGAAGACTGCTCATAAACCCTCAAGAGCCCACCTGTGCAGTGGGCATAAATGACCCTGCACCTTACCCACTATGTGGGTGCAGGGCCTCCTCCATTGTACCTGACCTGCCTCCAAGGACCCAGTGAGTAAAAAAAGGTACAGACCCTTCCCTGCTCCCCCTCTACTGCTGACTAAGCAGTGGGCTTAGGGCACCAGCAGCCCTAAGATGTGGGGATTTTTCAGAAATTTGGGGGTGACCAGCCTAGAGGAGAAACAGGTCTCTGAATTACACCTGATCTGCCTCTCCTTCCCACAATCTTCATTCTGCCTCTCCTTCCTTGCCCCATCCTGTCTCACACTGACCTGTCTGGAGGTGCAGAATAATTTCCTCAGCTTCTCCACACCTAAGCCAGACAGCAGGGCCCTGGGAGGTGCAGCTCCTGGTGGCTGGCCTTCAGGGGCAGGCATGGGACACTGGTATAGCCTGCTCTTGAAGTACCTGAAAGGTCCAGAACCTTCTCTGCCTATTCTCAGGGAACCCTGACTTTTACCTAGGCAGTCCCTGAAGTGCACAGTTACAGTTCTTAAAATGTGGGGTTGTAGACCTGGTGACGGGAACACATCATGTTCATCCCAGGAATTATTTGCCTTTTTTTAAAGGAATGACTTTGGGCATGTACACTCACATGGTCCTCCCAGGTGGGGATGTGGTAGAAGATCTCCCTGAAAATACATAAAGAGGGTGAAACTCTCTGAATATAACAAAAAACCCTCCCTCCCTTACAGGAGTCTTCTTCTGAGACACTCCACTCCTCATTTTAGGTTTCACCCAGTTAAGGGCTAAGGAATCTGTTTGCATTTCCCCCCAGAGCTCTGGAAGAGTCACTGTCTTTTGAATCACCACTGTGTTGCAACAACTACAAACAGTTCTTTTCTTTTCTTTTTCTTTTTTTTTAAGAGTGAGGAGCAGTGAGAGAGAAAATCAATTTTTAGTTTTTCATGTGGCTTTCCTTGCTCCAACACTTTGTTGTGTAAGTGGTGCTGGGATTGGAACCTGTGTCCTCCCACATGCCGGGCAAGTGCCCTAACCACCCAGCCACTGCTCTAGCCCCCAATTATTGCCTTTTGAATGCCCATTTATTCACCCCACACAACACAACTCCCTATCCTAACACTGTATCCTAACACTATTCTCAGAGGACAGTCTCACCACTCCATGTCTTCTTCCTTCCTGTGCATGCGTGCAAGGCTCAGATTCTCCAGGTGGGTCATTGTCTGTGACTGTCTGTCTCTGACTGAAGAAGACTCCACCTCCGTCTCCTAGGACGTCTGTCTTCTGTCTTGACACTGTCCATTGTGTACTATTTCTAGCATCTTATCTCCATGCTACGCTGCCTGGCCGAGCAGCTCATTCTCCCAACACAGGGTTTGGCCATGTGGCCTTGCCCATCACAGGGTTGCAGGACAGTTTACCTCTCACAGGGTTAGGCTACCCTATCTCCCAGGGCAGTTTACACCTCACAGGGATTGTCACACACTTAAAGTCTCATTTAATTCTGCTATTATGCTCCTAACATTGACCCTTCAACCCTTGCCTTTCTCACCCTTCCCTGGGAGCTGCTGATGCCAAGGCTGTCCTGCAGATGTGTGTGCTCCTAGTCTTTGTCCTCTCCACAGGCCATCCATTGCAACCCCTGGAAGGTATAAATTGCTCTGGTTTCTGCTCCAGCTGGAGAGCAGCATTATGCCCCTGGGTCATGCTGCAGCCTTTATTAAGTCTGTTTTCCTGAACACTTCTCAGAGTCTCTGTCATCCCACTTCAGGGAGAGGTAGGATTTGCAGTAACCCCAGGAGGCCACAGCCCTCCCTTCCCACAGGCTGAGGCCAGGGCAAGTTCAGGCACAGGGAAGCAGGAGAGGAGGTACAGTGTGCACCACAGTCTTCTCAGGGCCTGGGAGGCAGGGGCTCTGTAGTTGGAATTTGGGGTCAATAGAAAGGAAATTGGTCCTTTTCCTTTGAGGGACAAGGAGCAGGCCTGGCTGATCCAGATAAACACCATAGGAACTTGACTTCCCTCTGCTAACAAAGATGCTTCTTCATTCCTTGACAAAAGGTTCTGGACCTTCCTGCTGATGCTCAAGGGCACAGATCAAGCACCTTACACCTAGGTGTGGGGAAAGAACTCGTGAAAGGGGGAATTCTTTTTTTTTTTTT
>PVKS010047219.1:0-12921 GCA_004027875.1 Aplodontia rufa | reverse complement strand
GAGGGGAGGAGAAGGAAGTGAATGTAGCAGAGGGAGAAGGGGGAAGAAAAATGGGAGGGAGGAGAAAGAGGAGGAAAGGGAGGGAGGAGAGTGAAGGAGCAGAGTTCTGAGTGGGCCCTGAGAGGAGAGCAGGGAGAAACCAGGGAGCGCAGAAGTTCAGAGAAAGGAAGAGGAGAGCGAGGTGTGGCATAGTGAGGGAAGGGCAGGCTGTATTTACATCTGAGGGGAGTGGTGAGGACAGGAGCAAATAGGTGGGGTGGCCCTGTGACCCTGGTAGCAAGCATCCCTTAGGTCCTGCCAGAGGGAGTGGCCGTCTCTACAGGGAGGACAGGAGAATTGGAGAACACCTTATGGGTTTTGGACTTGGAGAACTGGGGGGACAGCCCTTCTGCTCACTGAGCTGGAGAGGCTGGCAAGAGGCACCCATGGGGCCTGGGACGCCTGCTAGTCCTCAGCAGAGAGCTCCGTCTATTCCCAGGCAGCCAATCTCCTTACACAGGTGACTTTTAATGGTGTAGGATATGTGTGCTATTGTGGCTGCTGTTCTTTTTTAAAAAGTTTTAATTAAGGAGTTGAGTTATTGTACCATCATAAATGCATATGAAGTAACAATATGATAGGCATATGTTCTTAAACAGAATTACCCCCACATTGCCCACAGTCCAGGCTCTTGATTCTTCCATATTTCACCCCACAGTGATATAAATGCTTAGATGGTGAATTTTCTGGAACTAATGATTACATAAGTATTATTGGATTCTCAGGGGAGTAAAGACATTGTTGATTGTCTCCCTAGATCCCACCCTATTATCCCTCTGTCCCCCCTTCCTTCACCTGTTCCTTCCCCCTCTCCCCTATATATCTATGGTTGCCCTACATTATGTGTTGTTACACCTTTGCTGGGTCTAATATATGAGTTTGACTACCTTTCACCCAAGCCTGGGTTTAGCTCCAGCCTCCACAAATGAGTGAAGACATTTGATCCTTGACTCTCTGGGTTTGGCTAACACTGCACAGCATGATTTCTTCCATAGCCATCCATTTATCTTCAAAGGCTGCAATATCGTTATTTCTAATTGCTGAGTAGAATTCCATTGTATATACCAACCACAGTTTTTGGATCTATTTATCCAGTGAGGGGTATCTGGGTTGGGTCCATAATTTAGCTATTGTAAATTGGGTTGCTATGAACATAGATTTTGCTGTGCCCCTGTAATGCGCTGATTCTAACTCCTCTGGGAAAATACCCAGAAGAGGGATAGCTGGGTTGTGTGGTGGATCCAAGCCTAATTTTTTGAGGATTCTCCACACTGCTTTCCAGAGCGGCTGCAGTTCCCCCAACAGTATGCTACTGTTCTTATCTATCTGCAACCCCTCCAGCAGCTGTTATTGTTTATATTCTTCATCTTTGCCAATCCGATGGGAGTGAGGTGAAATCTTAATGTAGTATTGATTTGCATTTCACCAATTACTAGCGATTTAGAACACTTTCTCATGTATTCATTGGCTTGCTTGATTTCATCTGTTGAGAAATTTCTATTTAGTTCTTTGGCCCATTTATTGATTGGATTGTTTGTGTTTTTGCTATGAAGTATTTTGAGTTCTTTGTAATTTTGAATATTAGTCCCCTGTCAGAGAAATCACAGGCCATGATTATCTCCCATTCTGTAGGTTGTCTCTTGACAATTTTGACCACTTCCTTCATTATGCAGAAGCTTTTTAGTTTAATTTCATCCCACTCATTGATTTTGGACTTTAATTCTTTTGGTTTAGGAGTCTTGTTGAGAAAGTGTTTGTCTACTCCCAAATGCTGGACTGTTGGTCCTAACTTTTCTTCTAGCAATTGTGTGGTAGCTGGCTTAATTCCTAGTTCCTGGATCCCTTTTGATTTGACTTTTGTGCAAGGTGAAAGATAAGGATCTAATTTCAACTTTCTGCAAGTGACTGTCCAGTTTGTCCAGGCACCATTTGTTGAATAGGCTGTCATTCCTCCATGTTATATTTCGACCCCCTTTGTCAAAAATCAGATGTTTAAAGATTGTGAGTTTGTCTCATAGTCTTCTAATCTGTTCCATTGGTCTTCATCCCTATTTTGATACCAGTACCCTGCTGGTTTTGTTACTATAGCTCTATAGTATAGTTTTAGATCAGGTATTGTGAATCTACCTATTTGTCTTTCTTCCTTAGTAATGTTTTGGTAATTCTGGGTTTCTTGTTGTTCCAAATGAATTTGAGAATTGTTTTTTTTTTCTATATCTGTAAGGAATAACATTGGTATCTTGATGGGGATTACATTGAATCTGTACAGTACTTTTGACAGAATGGCCATTTTAATCTTATTAATTCTGCCTAACCAACAGCATGGAACATCTTTCCATCTTCTCAGGTCTTCTGCAATTTCTGTTTTCAATGTTCATTAATTTTCCTTTTAGAGGTCTTTTACTTCTCTTATTAGATTAATTCCCAAGTATTTTATTCTTTTAGAGGATATTATGAATGAGACCAATTTCCTGATTTCTTTTTCTCCCCCATTATTATTATATATAGGAATGCTATTGATTTATGGGTGGAGGAGGCAATGTCCACCGAAGTTCTGTCTGACAAAGTCCAGGCTTGGGGATGGGCTAGACAAAGCCAGCCCTGGAGATTGCCAAAACCATCCCTTCTAGGAATTGGCTGTATTTTAATAATTATGTATTGTGAATTTGCCCAAACTGAAACTCTCTGATTGTTATGAGAATTCTATTGCTTAGACAACTGTTGCAGATTGTTGAGAAGGATACTTGTAATAACACATATAGAAATCATGGAAAACAAAGCTATACTGGCTTTAAAATAAAATTGGATATAGAAAGCAAAGTAATTAGAACTAAGGAACAAAGAAACAATATATGTGAAACATTTACCAATACCATCCTGAGTGCTCACATTGAAATGTGAACTTTGAGTGAGAAAGGCGTGTTTACCTTTCCTGTTGTTACAGAGGATGAGCTTTAGCTCCCAGCAGTAAATAAGACATGTTTGCCTTTCCTGGCTTTGTGGAGGTTGAGTGTTAACTCCCTAACAGTAAATAAGACATGTTTACCCTTTTTGTCTTTGCAGGGGTTAGGCTTTAACTTTTTAGCCCATAGGTTAGGATGCACAGATAACTTTATAGGATTAACATTTATAGGATCTAAGATAACTATAGAATATTTGGTAAGGTTACAACAACAAAACAGTTTTAGGTTAGTAGTTAATAGGGTATAGGAGTTATTATAGCCTATAACATAGTCTAGCTAAATAAGAAACTTTTCATTTATGCTAAGATAGGGCTTCTAGACTAATGCAGCGCAGTGAGCTTTAAGGCTTCTCTTATCTAGTGAGGTAATGGTTTGCAGAAACATCTAAAGGAATTTAGGGAGACAGAATTTGGTGAAGTGTTTGGTCTTTGTCCTTTGTAAATGCAGGTTTAAACAATATGGTCAATGTGGTGGGGAGGTTGAGGCCATGAGTTGTACCAGTGGATGATACTTTAAGTATTTTTATGTCTGGTGCTCTGAAACGGTTTAAACCAAATAGTTATATGTGGTCATTATGGTGGGGAAGTCGAGGGCATGAATTGTACCAATGGTTGATGCTTTAAGTTTACTGGGAAACTGAAAAGAGAATTGTATAATGAAGCTGATAATGAAAGTCTTGTTTGTGCACCTGTATAAAAATGTTCAACAGTAAAGAAGAGATGGCATTTTGCTCAAGCGGGGAACTGAGTCTGCTTGCAACTTGCCCCAGAGGTTCCAGCCGTTCCTCTGTACCACCGACTCCACTCTGCCTTCGGGGACCCGAGTTCAGCTGGGGCTGGCCCCCGGCATATGGGTATTGATCTTATAGCCTGCCACTTTGCTAAATCTGTTTATAAGCTCAAGCTTTCTGGTAGAGTTTTTTGGATCTTCCAGATATAAGATCATGTTGTCAGCAAAAAAGGGATAGTTTGACTTCCTCTCTTCCTATTATTATCACTTTAATTTCCTTCACTTGCCTGATTGCTCAGGTTAGGATCTCAAGAATTATATTGAATAAAAGTGGTGAGAGCAGACAGCCTTGTCTTGTTCCCTGGTTTAGTGGAAATGCTTTCAGCTTTTCTTCACTGAATATTACACTAGGTGAGGATTGTCATATATGGCCTTTACATAAGCCACATATGGATAAATTCCTTTGATCCCTATCTTCTCCAGAGTTTTGAGCATAAATGAGTGCTGAATTTTATCGAAGGCCTTTTCTGCATCAATTGAGATAGTCATATGGTTTTTGTCATTAATTCTGTTTAAGTTATGAATCACATTTATTGATTTGTGTATGTTGAACCAACGTTGCGTACTTGTAATGAAGCCCGTTTGATTATGGTGAATTATCTTCTTGATGTGTTTTTGAATATAGTTTTGCTAGAAATTTGTTAAGGATTTTCGCATGGGTGTTCATCAGGGATATTGGTCTGTAGTTTTTTGTTGTTGTTGTTGTTGTTTCTTTTTTTCTTTCTTTCTTTCTTTCTTTCTTTTTTTTTTTTTTTGATGTGTCTTTGTTGTGTCTTGGTATCAGACTTATGATTGCCTAATAAAAAGTGTTTGGGAGAGTTCCCTCCTTTTCAATTTCTTGGAATAGCTTAATGATAGGTGTTAGCTCCCCCTCATAGGTGTGGTAAAACTCATGGGGAATCCAAGTCCTGGGGTTTTCTTCTTTGGAAGGCTTTTAATTGCTCTATGGATTTCAGTGCCTGTTATTGGGCTGTTTCAGATTTCAATATTGTTCTTCATCAATCTGGGGGTATTGTATGTGTTTAGAAATTTGTCCATGTCTTCCAGATTATCTAATTTAGAGGAGTAAAGATTTTTGAAATATGTTCTTTAATTTGTTAGATTTCCATGGGGTCAGTGGGGTCAGCTCACTTTTCATTGGTGATTTTGTGATATGCTTCATTTCCATCCTTCCTTTAGTGAGATTGACTACAGGTTTATGCATTCTATTTATTTTTTCAAAAAACCAGCTGTTTGTTTCATCAATACTTTTTATTTATTTATTTATTTTGTTCTCAATTTCATTGATTTCAACTCTGATCTTCATTATTTCCTTCTTCTGCTGGATTTAGGATTAGAATATTCTTCCTTTTTTATGGATTTGAGGTGGAGCATAAGCTCATTTATTTGGGATCTCTCATCATTTCTAATGTAGGAACTCAGCATATTGTTGGATTTTGTTTTTTGGTCCAATCTGCTAATCTGTGTCTTTTGAGTAGTGCATTGGGATCATTTACATTCAGTGTTAGAATAGTTGTGTGGTTGTGGTTCATAGTCATCTCGTTTTATTAGTAAGTTCTGTGGTGTCTTGGTTATCTATTGATAGTATGTATCTTTATTGAATTTCCTCTGTTTGTGGGTTTTCAGGAGTTTTTGCTTGTTCTTCTATCAGAAGTTTATCTTTGAGGATTCTTTGTAATGCTGGTTTTCTGTTCATGAATTGCAAGTTTGATCTTATCATGAAAAGTTCTTATTTCCCCCTCAAATTTTGAAGCTGAGTTTGGCTGGGTATAGTATTCTTGGCTGGATGTTTTGGTCATGCAGATATTGAATGATCTACTTCCAGGATCTTCTTGCTTCCAGAGTCTGAGCTGAAAAGTCGGAGGTGATCCTTATTGGTTTGCCTTTGAATGTGATTTGACATTTCTGCTTTGCAGCTTTTAATAATTTTCCTTGATTTCTCTGTTGTACATTTTGAATATTAAGTGTCTTGGTGAGCGTCTCATTCAATTAGGCTTACTGGATGTCCTATAAGCTTCCTGGAAGAGCATATCTGACTCTATTTTTGTATAGGAAAATTTTTCTTTAGCTATTTTGTTGAGAATGTTCCTTATACCATTCATTTGCATTTCAGTTTCTATCTGTATCCCAATTACTCTTAGACTGGTTCTTCTAATTTCATCCCAGACATTTTGAAAATTCTGTTCATGTTCTGTGAGTTGTTTTTCTTTTTTGTCTTCTGTGTGCTTAAGCTTACTCAGCCTGTCCTCATTGTCAGAAGTTCTTTCTTTAAGAGTTGAGGTTCTATTTTCTACAGAAGTTAGTCTATTACTAAATTCTTCCATGGTTCCTCTCATGTCATTGACTGCAAATTTTAGCTCTGTTACTTCATTTTTCAGCATGTCTATTTCATTAATATTAGAGTTTTTCATCTCTTTAGTTTTCTCACTTAGTCCCTTCTTTAAATCTTCTTTCAATTCATTGTTCCTTTTCATTATCTGATCGTTGATAATTTGTTTTTGATTTTCATTGCACACTCTCTGGACTCCTTGCTAGGGGAGTTGTGGGTTTGAGGTGAACGTCTTCTAGCTTGATTCTTGATCTTTAAAAAGCTTCTTCTGGATCTTTGAATTGGGGTTTCCTATGTGGAAACAAGAGAAGTGTCTGGGTTCATTTTTCTTACATTTCAAGGGTTGGGTCACACCCACTCTGATGACCACCACTTTCTTTCAGAAAGCTGTGTCTGCATGGAGCCTTGTTTTGTTGCACCTTTTGGATCTAGGTTCCAGGACTTGGACTTGGCACCTAGTAGGTTTGCTGGGATGCCCACTGCATTGTTGAAACTAAGTGGTAGTGGTGCATTGCTAGGTGTTAGGGTCCCAGATGAGTGGGGCAGGCCAGAATGGAATAACCTATGAGCCGCACTGGGATCTGGGATCTTTAGTGGTGGCATGGATTCAATATATGTGGACCTGGCAGATGCATATGACATCTGGGTGGTGTCTGGTTGTTGGGTCCTTGGGGGTGTACAGGACACCTGCCAGGGCAGGACCAGAGTCCTGGGCATGCATAGACACAGTGTGGGGTCTGCACAGACTTCTTCTCACTCCTTAATTTGAAGTGAATTCTTGGCCTTAGATCTCTATCTGGTTGTTCCTCTTTGGGTCTTTGGAATGGGAGTTTTGTTCTGTCCCTTTCTTATGATGGGGTATTGTCAGAAAAGTTGACTTCAGAAGCCAAATCCCTAACCTGTGAACTGTTAGCGTCCCTTAAGGTTTCCAGATCCTCATGAGCTAATAGGAGATCATCAATATATATGAACAACCAGTGCATACAATAAATGGTATTAAATTGGCTATTTAGTACCAACTAAATGTTAGAATGTTAAATTCCACCTTTGAAACGAATGGTAGTGTTGGCCATTACTTTCGATGACAATAGCATTTAACCATGACCTGTGTCAGGCTTCAAAGCATACAATAGTTATTGAGTTTGGTATTCACAGCGGTAATGGTTACACAGCATTAATGATGGTGTGACCAATGGTATAAACTAATTAGAAGACTGAGAGAGAAGGGAATGGAAGAGAAAGTTACATTCCCTTGTAATATCTCAGCATGAACAGAGAGAAAGTAGAGGTGAAGTATTTGCTGGGAGGAAAAATGCAGGGAGAAGAGACAGAGGTACCAAAGTAAAGGAAGGGTGAAAGAGATATTAACAGAATTTGGGTGATACCATAAGAAAGGGTAGAAGCAAGTACAGGAAAACTTTGCAACTGGGGCACAATACAATTCAAATACGAAATATACTGATCAAAATCCCAACCCTCAGCAGGCAGGACAAGGATAAACATTTACATTGAAGAAAATGCTCAGGAATGATGGAAGTATAGAGAGAAGGAAAAAAAAACAACAAAAACCAGCTAGTATGTTTATATGTCCATGAACCAATCAACTGCTCTGGATGGCACACAAATACATGTCAAAAACAGGAAAAAATAATAATAAAGATTCTTAATGAAAAATCGGAACTTTGTTCATTGAGGTTGTCTCTCTACATGTTGGGAGCAGATGTTCACCATCCACTTGAGTTTTTTTAGCAGAGTCTCTCAGTCTGCAATTCTATGATCTCAAGTAGATGGCTCTGTGTCTAGCTCAGTCTCTGGGTTTTCTGAGTGGAGACTTCCCTGAGAGATGAGGTGCCCAGAGAGGGAAGTGTTCCCTTTGGCAGGCAGCACCTGGACTTCCACGCTCTCCTCCTCTGAGGGTTGCTCTTTCCTGCGTTGACTTCTGGGCTCCTTGCCCAATCCCCATTTACCACTGACATCTATTTACTATTCCTGTTCTGGGAAGCTGTGTCCCCCAAGCTATAGGATGGTTTTGAGGCATGGTTTTTCTGTTTTCAGTTACCTTTTTGACTAATTTTCAGCTCGGTCTCACCCTGTGCTTTCCGGAGCTGAAAGCTTTAGCCCAGGTGCCTGACATCTGCTGTTCTGTCCTCCTACAGCCATGAAATGATTCACTGGAAGCAAAGGAACTAGGATAGGGCTTTGGGAGCTTTGATTCGCAGGTCTCAGGTCAAGAAAAGAAAAACACAGGAATTTTAGGAATAGCTGTGATATCCCCCCCATTCCTCCAGGTCCAGATCCCTGCCATCCAAAAGAATCACCCTAACTTTCCCCTCCATTTGTCCCTGGTAACTCTTCGTCAGTCACTTGCAACAATTGCATAGTTCTTTCTGAACACTGTTACATTCATTGATGCTCCTTTAATAAACCAAGTTCTTTGATGATTAGTTTTAAAAATCATAAAATTATCTTTCAGGGTTTGGCAATGTTATGGTTTGAACTAAGTGGATAGGAAACCCAGCTCAGAATCTGAAGAACCAGGTTCCCTCATGAATGAGCATCTCTGAGCATCAGCACGATCACTTGGAAAACAGAGATCACAACAAAATGTTTCTCATTTGCTCTCTGAAGTCACAAGGATCAGCTGAGCTAACATGGGTCAAAGTGATTTTTAGAACATGGTACAAATGCATGACACGACTGTTGAACTCTGAACGTCTCAGATGTGTGATCGAGCAGAGAGTGGGCACTGCACCTGGACACGTGACATGAATTCCAGATGTGTCATGAACTAGCTAGGCCTATAAGACCCTCACTCTCCTGGATTTCCTCCCACCCACCCCATGTCTCCTCCTATTTTGGTTCACTGATTTAGTCCTTTTTACTGTTTCCACTCTGAGTCTTAGCAGATTTCATACTTTAGAGGTGGAAGGGGTTCCAACTAAGGAGATGTTTAACCATTACCCACCCATCAGGCTGGAAGGCCAGGAACAAACCTTCTGGTTAAAATAAAGGTATCTGTGTGCCACCTTCCCCATCAGATACTAATCATTTATTTCATTCAAAAGCCACCAAAGCAAAACAAACCACCTCAGAGCTCCTACTGCATTCCAGCCACTATGCCGGGTGCTAGGGATATGAGGGAAGCAAGATGTGGCTTCTGTCCTAGGCTGTTGCCTGGTTGACTTAGGAGGCCTCAACCCTCAGGTCTTCCCCGAGGACATGAAACAAAGGCCCTTTAGGAAACTGCAGAGGGGATGGGGGAAAGGTAAGTTGATAATTTTACAGAAAGTTGGAGAGACTTTTAGAAAGGGATGTGAATTAATGCTTTAGCAGGAAACAACAGTTCCAGGTGCTCAGTGGGCGCCTGGTATGGAAGACAGCCAACCTGGTTTCTCAGGCTGTGTCCAGCAGGTGGCGCCACAGGCTTGGCTGCTGATTGTGTGGCTCCTCTGGAAACATGTACAGGGTTTCTAGAAGGTCAGTCTGGAGAAAAGCACAGATGTCAGTTTGAAATCCTTGTGTTCCATTTTAATGTGAATGTAGATCAAAATAAGAAATAAACAAGAAAATGGTCACCCCTCCTGGAATGTGGTCATTGTGGAATAATGGGGTTTAGGTCAAGCAGGAGAAAGCTCAGAGAAACAGCACCCAAACACAGAGTAAGAAAAACCATCTAGTTAACAAAGATAGAAAACAAAGTATTGTAGGAAAAGCTGTAAAGGAGTTAAAAAGCTGGAGAAGATGAAGGAGACAGAGAACATGCTCAAGTGAGTCTGAGAACCAGGACCCTTGATTGAAAGGCAGAGTGTGGACCCTCTAGAAGAAAGGATCCAATTCCTCTGTTTTTGTTTTTCTAAGAGAGAGGGACAGTGAGAGAGAAAGAATCAATTTTATTTAGTTTTTCACATGGCCTTCATTGCTCTGACACATTTTATCTGAAATACTTTTCTTATATGTGATACTGAGGTTTGAGCCAGTGTCCTCGTGCATACCAGGCAAGAGCGCAACCTCTGAGCCACCGCTCCAGCCCCCAGTTCCTCGGTTTTTACAGTCCTAGTAACAGGTGACTTGAATTGCAAATGAATGTCACATAAATGGAGAATAAAGGGGGGACAGTTATGAAAGGCCCCACCCATCTGGAAACAGTTCAAGAGCGTCTAATCTAGAGCCAGCCTCTATCTGATGAAGTGAAGATGAGAGGGGGTTGGTTCCTGCTGCAGCTGAAGGATCTTTTGCTCACTGTAGAAGACACTTCCAGGGACTGGGGTACAGCCTGAGGTCCTGGGTCCCATCCTTATCACCAAGAAAAAAAGGAAGGAGACTCAATGTCCTGCATTACCTGTCCTGAGAGCGTTCAGGAAGGAAGACAAAGAGCAAAAAGGAGCTTTTCCAAAAGCTCACAGAGGCCACCACTGGAGAAGGTTTAGGATCTACCATAGGTAGCCCCAGTAAAATGCTGTTTCTCCCCAGTCTCTTGCAAATGATAAACTCCTAAATAAATTGATTGCTACTGTTAGAAGTGTCTTTAAAGCATCCAAGCACATGGATACAACAGACTTTGCAGTTTCTTCCTATTATGGTTCAAAAAGAAAATCCACTAAACATACTCGAATAAACCAGTGGCTCTCACGTTTGTGTACTGGAAACTCATTGTGGTATTTGTTAAGATGCAAATTCCCAGGCCTGACTACAGACTTGTGAGGAAGGACATCAGGGGTGGAGCCAGCTTTTGCATCTTACCCTTCAGGGAATGCAGAAGCAGAAGATCTAAAGACCTCTGTTAGAGAAGAAGCCCTAAGCAGAACTGGGCTGGCAGGGAGGCCTTCAGATTCACTTCCCATTCATTCACTCTGTCCTGAAGTCACTAATTCCAGGAACATTTCTGGTGCACTAGCATTGGACTCAGGGATTTGGAACATCCCTGCTCCTGCCTGAAGGGAATTTCTCTCTACTGACTGATAAATATCTCCACCTACGAAAGACAGTGTCAGGTGGTAAGTACCCTCTACAAAATCGATGTCTTAGAGAGCTCCACCGGGATGTAGCTCTGTTCTGTGTTTTGTGGGGGTTTTTGTTGTTTGTATGTTTCCGTTTTTGGATCCTGTCAGTAGAATTCAGAAGCTCTTTACCACTGATGGGCATGCCCACCTCCTTCCATTTTTACTTTGCACAGACAGGGTCATGCTAAGCTGCCTAGGCTGGTCCGAAACTTATGAACCTCCTGTCTTAGCTGCAGAATTACACCTTGCAGGGATTTAGAAGGAAGTCCTATCACCATGGGCCAGGATGTCCCAAATGTACACACTTTTTAGGACCCTGAGTTCCAAAGTCAGGGCCTAAGGCAAAAGCAGCGCTTCCTCATAAAATATCCTGGATTTTTGTTACTATTGTTGCTGTTTTGTTTGGGGTTTTTTATTGTTGTTGTTGGTTGATTGGTTCGTTTTTCCTTCAGTCAAGTATGACATAAACAGATGGCTCAGATTTGGGGCCATTATGGAAAAAATGTCTCTAGAAAGACTGGATTAGAGCGGTGAAATGTTCACATTGCGGGTCCTACAAGGGATATAGAACCATCTGAAGAACAGCAGATTCAGACTCCCCTGTTGTAGTCTGTGTACAACACACAGCCATGGAACAATTCTTCCTGTTGATAAAACAGGAGCAAAGAATTCAAATAAACCCAGATGACCATTGCATCAATCCCCACAAGCTCAGATCTATTACAAGCTGCAAAAGGTGGCCTGCCAAGAATAGTGGCTCAGGGTCCAGTGTCTGAGACTCTGGGAAGGAATGTGGCACACAGAGAGGTCCACCAGCCTGTCTGAGCGCTGATCAAACCCAGAAATGGCCTGATTCTAAGCAAGGCTGAGCCGTTGCTCCTGAGCATGAGGCAAAGAGATGGCAGCACGTTAGCTGCTTTTCCAGAACTGCTGGCCACAGCCCGATGCCATACCTTCAGAGAAGAATCGACTGGAGTTGGTGCTTCTGTGTCAGACAGGAAGCACCAGGCATCTGCTCTGCCAGATGAGCATTGCCACAAAACCAGAAGATCCCCACTGTCACCAAACTTAAGAACTCCTCTAAATTTAAGGCTATACGGAGACTGTGGTACACAGCATCACCAGACCTCATCTTTGATGCATAGAAGGAAGACACCCATGTCGACAGGTTGCTGCCCAGAAGTCGTGAGATCAGAGCCCTCTCAAAACTCCAGAAAGAGCAGGTAGCGGAAGACACTGGAGTTGGCCATGGGCAGAAGGAGCATTCCCACTAGGACTGTTTCATGGGGACATCACCAAAAACCTTTCTTTAAGAGGAAAATTGTTTTTACAAGTGTACATTTATCCCTTTAAAGAAACACAGTAATTAATTCAGTTGCCATTTTACCAGAAGCAGAGAGCCTCCAGGTGTCATCTCTTGACATTTGCTGCCCAGCACCCATCCACTATGCCTCTGGTTTCCCTGGGAGACCCCCTCCATCCTCAGATGGCCCCTACAGAACAGCCTGTGCCCTGCACTGGCCTCAGCCAGGGGGTCTCCTGGTCCTGGAACAGCTCAGGGCCTGTGGGTCAGAGGGAACCAGAAGCCATCCATTTTCACTGGGTTGTGGGCAAGAACTTATTGTGCACTGGACTGAATGGGAGAGGCCTGGGGGCTGGGGCCATGACAGCCAGTTTCTGACCACCAGGGTGAAGAATTTGAGAACAGAGGCCAAACAAGGAAAGGACAGAGAGCCAAACACACTCTGATGGGTTCATCTGGTCCTCTAGCTACACCCTCCTGAGAGCAGATGGACTCAAG
>PVKS010047218.1:0-12920 GCA_004027875.1 Aplodontia rufa | reverse complement strand
AAGTTTATAAGATGAAAGTTTATATAGGTTTACAGGCAATGTAACCAATAAATGCTCTCTTATATATATATTGTATCTGACATAGAAGGGCCACACTGCCATATGAAAGCCTGACTTATATCTCTTTGCTTTGACTGTTTTTCTGATCATTAACACTGTTTCCTAATGTATATTCGGATAGACTTCATAAAATACTGTTACAAGGCAAAGACCAGTATCAAAAATAAAACAATTTTATTTGTCAAGAGTTCTACCTTGCCTGAGCTAAGACTCAGCCTCTCACCTTATGGTTCTAAAGTAGAATTAACTTCATTTACTCTTGCTAATCCCTTGTTGTATTTTCCTTGCAAATCTTTAAAACTGTTGCTTATTAGTGTTTTGCAGAAGTACTACTTCTAACAGAAAAAAAAAAAACAAAAACTAAATTAAGACATGCCATCACCTACAGGACAGATAAGATATACTACTAATTTCAAGCACTGTTACTGATCCTAATTAAACAAAAGGGATAACCATAAAGCTGTAACAAAATATTTCCACTTTAAGACTGGTGAAACTGGCCTGCTGGATGTTAAACACCAAATCAAGGAGACCAAAGTTAAGACAGTTAAAGGGCTACGAAAATAGTCAATATCTTGACCCTTGCCCTGTTTGGTCAGCAAAACTCAGGGGACAATGGAACTTCTGTACAGGCTTGACACCTCTGAGTAACATGGCCTCCCAATCAGGGGGATCAGGTGGCCCTAGAGAACAGAAAGCCAACCAGTGAACACACTGCAGAGGATGATCATCCATGGGCAATGTCCCTGATACTTCCAAGCGAAGCCACATGTGGTCAGCAAGACCCTGATCTATCCTGGCAGATGCCATAATTGGTAAAAGAGCCAAAAGGCTTTTCACAAGTTCTTCAAGAATGACCCTGACAATCTCAGCTGACTTACAGCAGTAGATAGGAACAAGATCAATTTTGATCAAGTTAGTCTTAAACACCTGGCAGGAGAGTATAACCAAAGCTCAATCCTACATGGACATTTACCATTTTTTTCTGAATGCCAGCTTTAGAGGGGGGTCCCCTAATCTGATTTGCTCAGAATCCCCTCCCTAGGATGAAACAGGCCATTTTTCTATCAGTGGTGGTCGGACTCTCCTTAGCCTCCTCACTCACTGCCTCCGGATTGGGGGCAGGAGGATGCAGTCAGTCACTGCCACCCAGAGTCTAGATCAGCAATTCCAAGAGGCAGTGGAGGCATCTGCTGCCTCCCTGGCCTCCCAACAAAGACAAATAACATTTGTCACCCAAGGTTCCTTACAGAACCTCCAAACACTAAATCTCCTGACGATGAACAAAGGCTGCTACATCAGTGAAACTGGGCTGATGGAGAAGAACATTAGAACTCTCAGACATCTGAACGAGAGGCTTAAGCAGCAACAATCAAATGACCCTTGGCCAGGATGGCTAAACCCCACTCTTGTCACCTGGCTGACCCCCATCCTTACTCCCATATTAGTGATAAGACTCCTTCCAAACAAGGTCACTGAAGTAACATACAACCAAAGGCTCTTGCATGCTTACAGCCGCCTCCCCACGGAGCCAACACCCAAACCTTCCCCTCCCCACGATGCCCCAAAATCAGCAGGAAGTAGCCAGACGGAAATCTATGCCCTATGTCACCAAAAGGTCGGGATGTTAGGTCAATGGCGATTGGAGGCAGGGCATCAAGCATCCCACACCCTCAGGTGGAAGCACCACGCCAGCCACACCAGCCACAGTGGCTACTGGAGGCGGGGCATCAGGCAGCTTGACTGCAAAAAGAACAACCAATCAAGACGCTGGCAGACAAACTCCAATAGATTGATGAGTCCACCAGCCAATCTCCGAGAAGCCATCCCCATCAATTTCTCTCTTTTCCCCAAACTATAAAAGCAGCTGCCCAGCTGAGGTCCAGCGCCATTTTCCCTGCACACCATTTCCCCTGCCCTCCCATCACTTCCCCGACCACCCTCATTATGATGGCACAGGTGAATTTGGCCCAGAAGCAGCAAATCCCAATAAATAATACCCATGCTTGAATTTACACCTGTGGTATCTGATTTTCTGATTTTTTTTCTTTTTTTTTTAAGAAGAAGACTTCTGTTTTGGGGTATAATAGTCTAGAATGGAGTTGCCACCTTGCTAAACCAGCAGGGTAGAGGTGTGAAGTGTCTGGGGCTTTCTTTTCATACTGAATTGTTATGGTTTAGATGCGAGGAGCCCCCCAAAAGCTCATGTGTTAGACAGTGCAAAAAAAGTTTGGAGGTGAAATGATAGGGATAGGAAAGCCTTCACTTAATCAGTCCATTAATCCACTTGAATGGCTTAACTGGGTGGTGACTGTAGGCAGAGAGGGTGTGGCTGGAGGAGGTGGATCACCACAAGGGCTGGCCTTTGGGGTATATATTTCATCCTTGGTGAGCAGAACTTGGTCTCTCTGCTCCCCTGCTGCCATGTTCCTCTTCTGCCAAACCCTTCCATCTCACTTGATGTTGTGCCCCACCATGGACCCAGAGCAATGGAGTTGACCTACTATGGGTTGAGACCTGAGAAACAGTGAGCCAAATAAACTTTTCCTCCTCTAAGATAGCATCAGGTCTTTTGTTCCCAGCAGCAAAAAGCTGACTAAAACGGAAATTGGCACGGAGAGTAGGGAACATTGCTATAACTAACCTGACCATGTGGTTTAGAAACTTCTGGAAATGGGGAATAAAACTTTCCTCCTCTGAAACTGTTCCTGTTAGGTATTTAGGTCTCAGTGACTAAAACATGAATTTTGGTTGGTTTCACTGAAGACATGTTTACTTATTTATTGTTTGCCTTTAGGACCACTTGCAAAGACTTCATTTATTTATATTTATAAAGACAGAGAGAGAGGGAGAGAGAATCAATTTTATTGTTTTTCGTGTGGCTTTCTTTGCCCCAACACTTCGTTGTATATGTGGTGCTGAGGTTTGAACCTGGGTCCCCATTGCAAGTCAGGCAAGTGCTTCATCCACTGGGCCATCGTTCCTGTCCCTCCAAAGATTTAAGTAATGTTTTTTCACTTTATTCATTGATAATTTCCCCCAAATTTCAATTTAACTGTGTTGGAAGACGATTTCTCCACTGCTGTAGTTACCCCTATTCGTATAGTTACATGTTAAAGACCCAGCCATTCTGAGAAGTTAATATAACTAGAAAGAAGCCTTTCAAAAATTCAGAGGGAGTATAGGAAAAACTCTTTGTCATAACAGCTGCTAAGAATAACACAATTAGAAAAAAAAAACTGATAAATTTTTGGCTTATTTTCCTACTAGGTATAAAGACCTACAAAAAATTAACTTGGATAATAAAGAAATATTATCTTTGAATTTGTAATTTGATTACAGAGAGAAAAGAATTCGGGGAGCAAATGTGTGATTTCCATGCATTCCAGGACCACCACCACTATACAAGACCCAAAGAATCCAGAACATGTGAAGACATTTACTTTTGATCTGGCATATTGGTCTCACAGTGGATTTCAAAAGGATAAAAATGGTGTCCTTGTTTCAGCGGATCCTACTAGTAAATTTGCAGGCCAGGTAAACTGCTTTAAAAGAATTTCAATAGCAGAGGTTTTTTTTAATTTTTTATTTTGTGTTCTGATGTACTGTTATACTGTGAGCACCCCAATAATTCTTATGATGGTATAAATAAATGACTATAAGAGATCTTTACTTTAAAATATGTTCTGTTTTTTCAAGATGAACATGAGGGACAAATGTTTTTTAGGCATTCAAATATGTTGACTTTCCAATATATTGATATGTATTTAAAAATGGATCTCAGTCAAATAAATTTTATTTTGCCTCCCTGAGCTATGCAAAATAAGGGAGACTTGTGAGGTGCTCAGCATCCGAGACTCCGTTCTGCTGAATCTGTATCATGGGCCACGCACTCTGTTCTATCGCAAAGGTGCTCACGATTTCGTTTGTGGAGCAGGCAAGTAAGTGGATTCAAATGTTACCAGATCTGTGGTAAGAACCTGCATGGCACGTGACAGGGTACAAAGGAGAGGTGGCTCTTTCTGCACAGGAGGTATTTGGGTGGTTTACGGAAAGCATGTTTGGGCCGAGTTTTGAAAGACAAATAGGAGGAACACTCAGAAAAGGGCAGGAAGGGAAAATGAACAGAGCCTTCATGACCAATGGGGACTATCACAAGCATACAGGTAAGAATAGGGGGAGCAAAAAATATTGAAAGAAATGATGACTGAAAATTTTCCAGATTTGATGGAAGCTATAAACCAGAGATTCAGGAAGCTTAATGAGTCTTAAGTAGAATAAATATGTGAAAAATCATAATGCATTCTATTTTTAATTAAATTGCTATGATCTAATGATAAAGGGAAAATCTTAAAAACAAGAAAAAAGAGGAACAGAAAGACCGACAGCAGCTTTATCAATAAACTTATGCAAGCCAGAAGATAGACATTTTCAAGTGTTGAAAAAAACAAAAACTCTGAACCTAGAATTTTATACTCAACAAAAATAATGTTTTTTTTCCCTAATTTTTAATTTCATTAAAAAAACTGACAGTTGAAGGTAGTGATGCATACCTACCCAGCTGCTCAGGAGGCTGAGGCAGGAGGATTGCGAGTTCAAGACCAGTCTCAGCAAATTAGCAAGACCCTCAAAAATAAAAAGTACAAACAGGGCCAGGGATGTAGCTCAGTGGTAGAGCACCCCTGGATTCAATCCCCAGAACTGCACTCACTCAATCAATAAACTGACGGTTGGGGCTGGAGCGGTGGCTCGGTGGTTACGTCGCTTTCCCAACACTTGTGAGTACCTGAGTTCAAACCCCAGCACCTATGTACACAACAGAGTCTTGGAGCAATGAAAGCCACATGAGAAACTAAATAAAAATTGTTTCTCTCTTTCTCTCTCTCTCTCTCTCACTGTCCCTCTCTCTTTAAAAAAAAAAAAAGCTGAATGTCAACACCAAATAGCATTGTCTGTGGAATTTACAACCTATAGAAAAAAGTTATAAAATAGCACCTAAAAAATGAGAAGTAGTAGAGAATCTCATTTTAAGATTTTACCCTAGGGGCTGGAGCGGTGGCTCAGTGGTTATAGCACTTGCCTGGCATTTGCGAGGACCTGGGTTTGAACCCTAGCACCACATACACAGCTAAGTGTTGGTGAAGCAAAAGGCAGATGAAAAAATAAATAAAATTGCTTCTCCCTTTCTCACTCCCTCTCTCTCTTTAAGGAAAAAAAATCTTATCCTATATTGAAGTGATATATTATCTGATGATGGCTTTTAAAACTTTTTGGTACATGATTCTTTTATATAATTTGAAAGTGTTTTAGGACTCCCAAAGGGTCTTTTTGTGGATTATATCTATCACCATTTACAGTCTTATAAGTTAAATCAAATGTACTGGGGTTGAATATTATCTCACAAAACCCACATCTCTCCAGAACCTCAGAATATGACTTATTGGGAAACAGGGTCAATGCAGATGTAATTAAGATGAGACATACTGGAGTGGGGTGATCCTTGATCCAATGACTGGTGTCCTTAAAAGGACAAACGAGGGGCTGGAATCGTAGCTCCATGGTAGAGTGCTTGCCTGCCAGGTGCAAAGACCCAGGTTCAAACCCCACATAAACAACTAAGGGTCAGGGAAACAAAGACCAGATGAAAAAATAAATAAAATTGATTCTTTCTTTCTCTGTCTCTTAAAACAAAACAAAAACAAACAAACAAATAAAAAACAGACAAATGAGTGACTCAGGGGCACACAGAATACCACTGAAGACAGGGATTGGAGTGAAGCAGCTGGAAGCTCTGGAATGAATGGTAAAGGTTCTACCAAAACCCAGGAGGCAGGCAGGGAACAGCTCCTCTCGGAGACATATCAGAAGGATCCAAAGCTCCCAACATCTGGATTTCAGACTTCTAGCTTCTAGAACTTGAGAGGATACATGTTCTAGGTTTTTGTTTGTGTTTGTTTGTTTGCTTAAAAAGAGAGGGACAGTGAGAGAGAGAGACAGAGAAAGGGAGAAACAACTTTAGTTTTTCACATGGCCTTAGTTGCTCTAACACTTAGCTGTATACGTGGTGCTGGGGTTTGAATCTGGGTCCCTGCGCTTGCCAGGCAAGCATCGAAACTGCTGAGCCACCTCTCCAGCCCCATGTTCTAGTTTTAAACCACCCCAGCTGTACCACTTTGTTACAGTAGTTCTAGAATAGGAATACCTGGAGAAAATTTATTAAATATCTATGAATTAATCAAAACATACAAAACTTCATTATTAGTTAACATAAAACAGCATTGTTGTGAAAAATATTTTTTTATTTAAAACAATAGATAAAAAAGGACAGGACTGTTTTACATTTTCCAGCTCTCCATAATGCCTGGTTTCATAAAAGACAGTGGGATTCTCCTCCTCCTGTAGAATCTTACAACAGCACATCAGCAGGTTCTGGAAAGTTTCGTGTATACTCCACACTATCCTCAGAATGCTCACATGAATATGATTACAAAAATCACAACCCTGCTGAGAAGATCGAATACGTCCCAGGATGTTCTCTGAGACCTGATGCCCTTGAGCCATCAATTAAAAAATAAGACAGAGGGGCTGGAGCGGTGGCTCAGCAGTTCTGGCGCTTGCCTGGCATGCACAAGTACGCGAGTTCGAACCCCAGCACCATGTACACAACGAAGTCTTGGAGCAACGAAAGCCACAGGGAAAACTAAATAAAATTGATTCTCTCTTTCCCTCTCTCTCTCACTGTCCCTCTCTCTTAAAAACAAACAAACAAACAAACAAACAGAAGAATAACTAATGAGTCAACTGTGGGGAAATGTAATTATAAAACACTCTCAATCCAAAACATGGCAGGAAAAGTGAGGGGTGAGAGAGAATATGGGGTGGGTAGAATACAAAGAGAAAGATAGTAGATTTCACACCAACCATACCAATTATTGCAACAAAAATAAATAGTCCAAACAGACCAGTTAAGAAGCAAGGATTGGGGCTGGATTGGTGGTGTGGCGGCTACCGTGCTTGTCCAGTGTGCACACGTACACAGGTGCAAACCCCAGCACCACGTACACAACTAAGCGTCAGAGCAACGAAAGCCACGTGAAAAACTCAATAAAATTGATTCTCTCTCTCTCTCACTGTCCTCTCTTAAAAAAAAAAAAGCAAGGATTGTAAGATTAGATAGAAAAAACAGGATCTAACTATATCTGCCTACAAGAAACCTGATTTAAATATAAATAAAGAAGTAAATGTACACCATGCAAACACTAAGAGAAAGAAAATGAGGCGCTCTCTCTCTGGAGATAGCCCACTTTCTCCCTTAAATACCTGCTTCTCGCTTTACACCAAAGGCGTTTCTCTTGAGACCACCCAGATCACCCTGTTCTGCCTTGAGTTTGTATCTGCTTCCCTAGATAAACCTGCGTCCATGCCTTTGATCGGAGCACGCTGCTGTTCTTTTGGTCCCGAGTCAATTCTCCCTTTTCTCTGGAAACTCCTGGGATCCTACTTCAGAGACAAGTCTTCTCCTGTGACACCACAACAGTTCTGTCGGTCTGGAGATAAAGGTGAGAGGATTCCGCGTGCGAGAGAAACTATGTGATTCTTATTTTCTGAGTATGGCTTTTCTTCCTTAACATTATGATCTCCAGTTCTATCTATTTTCCTGAAAGTGACACAATTTCTTTCTTATGATTGAATAATATCCCATTGTGTGTGTGTGTGTGTGTGTGTGTGTGCATACTACATTTTCTTCATCAATTAATCCTTTATTGGGCACATAGGTTGGTTCTATAACTTGACTATTCTGAAATGTCCCCTAAGAAATACGGGTGTGTAATAGGAGTCCATTTCAATACTTTGAATGCACAAGCGGGTTTGAGAAACGGCTCTCTCTCAAGACTACAAATGAATTACAACTCCAGACAGGGTATAGCTGGACTATGGCCTTTGAATCCCTTCTTTAAAAGCCTGCTGTTTCCCCTGGAGTTAGAAAAACAGCCTTTGGGTCAGGAGTCCCCTATGCTTCTCATTTGCTAGCAATGCGAACTTCTTTTTCCTTTTCCTTGAAAATAAAGGAAAAGAAAAGGGAAATGGGAGGCTACATTTATATCACACACAATAGATACAGAAGGAGAAATGTTTTATAGTGATAAAGGAACCACCTCTTTAAGATGACATAACCGTTTTGAATGGGTAGGCACCTAATACCTGAACTTCAAAGCAAAAACTGCTAGAAGAGGAAAGAGGAATTGACAAACCTATAATGGTGTTGGTGATTTCACACTTCTATCTTAGTAATTGAGTTTTTAAAATATCCAAATTAGTAAAATTGTAGAGGACTGGAATAACACTGTCAACCTCACTGACGTTGTAGAACGCTCCTGCCACACCACCCTCGTAGCACTACACATTCTTTTCTCCTCTCTCTTTCCCTCCTTTCCTGTAGTAGGGTTTAAATCTAGGGGTGCTTTACCACTGGGCTGCATCTCCAGCCCTTTTGAGACAGGGTCTCACTAAGTTTCTGAGGCCTTGAACTTGGAATCCTCCTGCCTCAGCCCCCCAAATCACTAGGATTGTAAGTATGTTGCCACTGCACCCAACTATACACACTCTCAAAGTACACATGCAACCTTCATCATGACAGGGCGTATTCCAGACCATAAAACCAGCCTCAATAAAAGATGACTGAAATCATAAAAAATATATTCTGTGATCACAATAAAATTAAACTTGAAAGAAATAATAGAAAGATTTGGCAAATTCACAGCTACTTGGAAAATGAGATTCTTCTAAATAATCCATAGGTCAAGTGGGAAATCACAGGGAAATTTCTATGGATTGAATGTGTACCCCAAAGTTCACATGTTGGCAACTTTATCCCCAGTTGTTACCCTGTTGAGAGGTGATTGGGTAAAACCCTCCTGAAGGGAGGACTGTCGTTAGAGTGGGTTCCTCACAAAAGGGCAAGCTTGACTCTCTTTCCTCTCTTGTGCTCATCCTCTCTGACCTTCCATAAGATAGCGCATCAAGAAGGCCCTTGCAGAAGCTGGCCCATTGATCTTGGACTTCCCAACCTCTAGAGTTGTGAGCCAAAAAATGTCAGTTCATTAGAAATTACCCAGCCTGTGGCATTCCAAAACAAACTAAGGTAGAAATTAGAAAAATATCTTAAACTGACTGAAAATCAGAACAATTACAATGTATGAGATGCATCTAACGCAGGACTTAGAGGAAATTGGATAGCATTAAAACTTATGTTAGAGATGTTTCCAATTAATATTGTAAGCTTCTACCTAAGAATTTAGAGAGGAAAAAAAAGAATAAATTAAAAACAAAATAAGAGTAGCTGGAGTGGTGGCTCAGTGGTTAAAGCACTTACCTGGCATGCTCAAGGATGCGGGTTCGAACCCCAGCACCACATACACAGCAAAGTGTCGGAGCAATGAAAGCCAAGTGAAAAACTAAATAAAACTGATTCTTTCTGGAGCTGGAGCGGTGGCTCAGCGGTTTTGGCGCTTGCCTGGCAAGCATGATGACCCGGGTTCAAATCCCAGCACCACGTACACTACTGAGTGTTGGAGCAACTAAGGCCATGTGAAAAACTAAATAAAGTTGTTTCTCTCTTTCTCTGTCTCTCTCACTGTCCCTCTCTCTTAAAAAAAAAAAACTGATTCTTTCTCTCTAACTGTCCATCTCTTTAAACAAACAAAAAATAATAAGAGGGCTGGAGCGGTGGCTCAGCAGTTGGAGTATTTGCCTGGCATGTGCAAGGACCTGGGTTTGAACTCTAGTCACATACAAAATTAAGTGTCAGACAAACAAAAAATAGATGAATAAAATTCTCTCTTTCACGCACTCTCTCTTCTTTTAAAAAACAACAAAATAAGAAAAAGATAAAATATAAAATTAATACAAAGTTAAAAGATAAAACAACAGAGAAAAAAATCAGTGGAATAGAAAACTACTTGATCAAAAAGATCAATAAAATTGATAAAACTCTAGCCCAGCTTATCAAGAAAAAAGGTATAAAGAATGAAGGACATTACTACAGATTCTACAGGTATTAAAAGAATAATAAGGGAATATTATGGATAACAATGCCAATACAATCGTCAACATAAATAAAATGGATACAAGCTACTGAAGTTCACTCAAAGAAATAGATAACTCCAGTGGCCCTATCTCCATAAACATCAAATTTATATTAAAAACCTCACTGAAAGCCAGGCATAGTGATGTATATTTGTAATCCCAGTGGCTCAGGAGGCTGAGGCAGGAGGATTGCAAGTTCAAAACCAGCCTCAGCAATTTAGTGAGGCCATAAACATTATATCGAGACCTTATCTCAAAATAAAAAAATAAAAGGATCTGGCGATGTAGTTGAGTGGTTAAATGCATCTGGGTTTGAACTCTGGTACCAAAAAACAAACAAAAAATCTCACAGAGGAAACTGCAGGTTCAGATGTCTTGCTGGTGAATTCTACCAGAGAAACAATGAGTTGGTGTTGTTTTAAATCTTGCAGATAATTAAAAAAAAAAAAAGGAACACTTCCTATCTCATTTTTGAGGTCAATATTATCCCCAAACAGCTAATAATATTATAAACACTACAGACCAATATCCTTCCTGAATATAGACACAAAAATCATTAATACAACTTTAGCAAAAAATTCAAGAATATATTTGAAAGATATATTGTTCACTATCAAGTGGGGTTTTCCTTAGAATGTAAGATTGGCTTTACATTTGAAAGTCAGTGTAATTCATCACACAATCAGAACACAGGAGAAAAAAATACATGATTGCATGCAGAAAAACCGTTTTACAAAACTCAACACCTAATCATGATTAAAAAAAAACCAACTGAGCAAACTTAAAATAGGAAAAATCTTGGAAATGTAACTTCCATGAAAAAAACGGATTATATCACATTTGATGAGAAACAACGTGTTCTCCCTCAGATGGGGAGCAAAGAGACAATGTCCATTCTCATCCTTTCTCTTTCCATTGGTTTTAAGTAATTTATAGATCCTCTTCGGTTGTGGCCGGAGGCACCCGGCGGCCAGGCCACGCAGGCAGCTTTAAGATGGCGGCTGGCAGCTGGCCACACCAAGTCAGCTGACCTCGTGCTGTTCCTGGTTCGTATGCTTGCAATATCTGACCACCTAGGGACAACCAATAGGAGCCGGCAGCAGAGCTTTCTTCCTCGTAGCAACAGCCTGCTGATTGGGTTACCTGCCCTATATAAGCGGTGCAACTTCCTGAATAAAGCGCCCGAGAGAGATCTCCGCAAGCAACCAGAGTGTGCGGATCCTTATTGCCACCTCACTGGTCGAGCGCGACATTCGGTGAAGCTTCTGATCAAATATTTTGCAATTAAAAATTGATTTTTTTAAATAAAGTTATAAGAATTTATTATGTAGTTTGAATACTTTATCAGATATTTATTTTGCAAATATTTTCTTTCTCAGTGGCTTGCCTTTTCGTTTGTTGTTTTCATAACAAAGCCTTACTTATCAAAATACTTTTTTGTGGTTTATGCTTTTTGTGTCCTAAGATATTTTTGCCAGTTTTGAGATCACCATAAATTTCTCTTATTCTTTCTATAGAGGTTTTGTAATTTTAGCTTTAACAATGATGTCTATGTCCATTTTGAGCTAATTTTATAATAGTATGAGGAAATGATTGATGCTTTTCCCCCCATATTAACATCCAGTATCTGTGGCATTATTTGTTGAAAAGTACCTCGTTACCTGCATTTGTTTGCAAGGGCTGCCATAATGAATCACAGTAATGCATTGCTTAACAATGGGTATATTCTAAACAACGTGTCTTTAGGTGATTTTGTATTGTGCAAACATCATAGACTGTGTTTATCCAAACTCAGATAGTCAATTACTATAGGTGTCCTCTTTTTTATTTTTATTCTTTTGCTGTTCTGGAGATTGAACCCAGGGTTTGCACATGCTAGGCAAGTGCTCTACCTGAGCTACATTCTCAGAAACTTTTATAATTTTATTTTGAGACTCTGTCCACTACATTAGCCCTTAGGAAAATGCAAACTAATACTCATGGGGTAATAGTAAACATCCATGAGAATGACAAAAAATAAAAATGAACAATCCTAAGTGCTAACATGCATGCGGAGCACCTGGCAATGAAAAAATGGCTCAGTTATTTCAGAAAATACGGTGTTTCCAAATTTAATCATATGCTCAACCACACAACCCAGCAGTTCTAGGAGAAGTAAAAATATATTTCCTTACATATAACTGTATGTAAATGCCATAACAACTTTTCCTATAACAATTACCAACTGGAAACAACTCAAATGTCCACCAACTTGTAAATGAATAAAATCGTGATATATTTAGAAAGTAGAACACAATTTAGCAATTAAAAGGAACACTGGTGACATGCAATAAGATGGGTGAATCTTAAAAGTAACATACTAAGTGAAAGAAATCAAATATATATAATTCCAATTTATGGCAATTACAGAAAAACACAAAACTATAATCACGGAAAATCGATCAATAGTGGCCAGTGACTACTGGAGGGAGGAGGGGCATGCAAGGGAACTTATTGGAGTGATTACAATGAAACATAATGTCTACTGTAGTGGTGGTCACATGACCCACTATTACGTTAACACTCATCAAACTGGGGGTTGGAGTAGTGGCTCAGTGGTTGGAGTGCTTGCCTGGCATGTGCAAGGACCCAGGTTCAAACCCCAGCTCCACACATACAACTAAGTGTTGGAGAAACAAAGGCCAGATGGAAAAATAAAATTGTTTCTTGCTCTCCTCTCTCTCTCTCTCTCTTTCTCTCCCTATCTCTTACCAAAAAAAAAAAAAAAAAAAAAA
>PVKS010047217.1:0-12923 GCA_004027875.1 Aplodontia rufa | reverse complement strand
GATTTTTATTTGGTTCCTTTTCACTAACTTAACAATTGCATAGGGATCTCAGGATGTATGATGATATATCGTTGTTGTACAGCCAGAAGAAGATAACTACTATAATAATGTTAGAATATTTATAGGGCTACCATTTGTATATTAATAGATTGCAATAGATATAAGAATTATACAGACTTGATTACTTGATTAACTTAAACTAATAATCAATAACAAGAAAATAACATACCTATTTACAAATTGAAATTTAAAAATTCATAATTCATTAGTTGAAGAAGAAATCATAATGTAACTTAGTAAACAAGTGTATTCTTTTAGAGATACTTCACATTGAACTTTGTGAGAAAGAGCTACAGTACAAATATTTGCATTAGAAAAGAAGAAATGAGATAAACAAGTGATACATATAAACCATAGAGTTTTACTCAGCAACTGAAACAATGATATTGCAGCCTTTGAAGGTAAATGGATGGCTATGGAAGAAATTATGCTGAGTGAAATAAGCATAACCCAGAGAACCAAGGGTCGAATGTCTTCTTTCATCTGTGGAGGCTGGAGCTAGACCCTGGCCATTGAGGAAGGAGGTCTATTATCATGTTTTAAATCCAGATAAGGTGTAATGTCATACAACCTAAGGCATTTGTAGAGATGTATTGGGAAGGCAGGGGATAAGGGTGGGTAACTGGGGGGAAGGCTCTTGCAGGTAAATCTAATTTTCAGAATTTATATATATTATATATGTATATATATATATATATTACTTCATTAGAAGCTTCATTGTTCAACAAATAAATTTCTGAAAAAAATAAATAAAAATAATTTTTAAGAAAGAATTTTTTTAGAGCCCCCACTTACCTGATGCCCTGCATGCCTGCCCTGGCCTCTTTTAGTCCCAGCTGGCAGGCACTGAGGACACCACCAGTAGGACCCCTATCCAGAGCAGCTCCTGCTCAGAACCAACCAGAGGAGGATCCCCACCTGGAGCAGCCCCTGTCTCCTGATGCTTCTTGTGCTGGTCTGGGTTTCTTTTGGTCCCAGTCAGCAAGTGCTCAGGCTACCACCATTAGAACCCATGTCTGGATCAGCCTGGGCTCATGACCAACAGAGGAGGATCCCTACCTGAAGCATCCCCCATCTACCTGACACTGCATGTGCCAGTCTGAACTTCTTTTGATCCTGGGCTTCTTTTGGTCCTGGCCAGCAGGAGTTCAAGACACCATTTGTAGGACCCAGTTCTGGAGCAACTCCTGCTTAGCTGAAGGACTGGTCCAGTCCTCTTCTGGTTGGGGCACTAGCACATGCACAGGACAGACTGGAGGAGCATCGCTGCCTGGAGCAATCCCCAGCCCAGGCCTCTTCTAGTCCTGGACTGGCAGGTGCCCAGGACAACCCAGGTTTAGATCTGCAGCCTTCATCCTGGAACCAAAAGGTGGAGCAAAACAAGGACCCAGGCAGAAATAGCATCTGGAAGAAGGTGATCATCAAAGAAGTGGCGGCTGGTCTGACCCTTTGACTTGGCAAGGAAAATCCACATGGAGAACTGCCTACCTTCCCCACCAGAAATCTCAATTCAGAGATCCAGAAGAAGCTCTTCAAAAATGAGAAATCAAACGAGGAGAGGTTCACTCAAACCCACAACTCCCCTAAAAAAGGATGCCACAGATAGGGACCAAGATAAAAACCTTGAAAATATCATCAATGATCCGATTACTGAAAGGAACAATGAGCTAAAAGAAGATATTATAAAGGGACTAAGTGAGAAAACTCAAGAGATGAAAAACTCTATTTTCAAAGAAATAGACACACTCAAAAAGTAAGTAACAGAGCTAAAATCTGCAGTCAATGATATGAGAGAAACCATGGAAGAATTTAATAATAGACTAACTTCTGTAGAAAACAGAACCTCGGCTCTTGAAAGAGCTTCTTACAATGAGGACAGGCTGAGCAAGCTTGAGTGCACAGATGATAAAAAAAGAAAAGAAAAAACTGACAGAACATGAACAGAATTTTCAAAATATCTGGGATGAAATGAGAAAAAACAGTATAAGAGTAATTGGGATACAGGAAGAATTTGAAGCACAAACGAATGTGATAAGAAACATTCTCAATGAAATAGCTAAAGAAAATTTTGCCCATATAAAAATAGAGTTAGATATGTTCATCCAGGAAGCTTATAGGACACCCAATAGGCATAATCAAATAAGAAGCTCACCCAGACACATCATATTCAAAATGTACAAAAGGGAAATCAAGGAAAGAATATTGAAAGTGACAAGGGAAAAACATCAAATCACATTCAGAGGCAAACCAATAAGAATCACATCAGACTTTTCAGCTCAGACTCTGGAAATGAGAAGATCATGGAAGGAGATCTTTCAGCAGCTGAATGAACACAATAGGCAGCGAAGAATACTATATCCAGCAAAACTCAACTTCAAATTTGAGGGGGAAATAAGAACTTTTCATGATAAGAACAAACTTGCAGCATTTGTGAACCAGACTTACAAAGAATCCTCAAAGATAAACTCCAGGTAGAAGAACAAGCAAACATTTCTCAAAACCCACAAACAGGAAATTCAATAGACAACCAAGACAGCATACAAGGTACTAATAAAACAGAATGACTATGAACCACAACCACATAACTATTATAACACTGAATGTGAATGGTCTCAATGCACCAATCAAGACACAAATTAACAGATGGGATCAAAAAACAAAATCCAACAACATACTGCTTACAGGAAACCCACCTTACAGTCAATGGCACCCACAGATTAAAGGTGAAAGGATGGAAAAAAAATCTACCAAGCATACAGACCAAGAAAGCAAGCTGGAATTGCAATTCTTATATCCAACAAAGTGGATTTCAAACATGAATTAATCAGAAGAGATAAAAAAGGCCAATACATCCCAGTAAAGAGAACAATACAACAGAAATATATAACCATAGTAAGTATATACTCTCCAAACACCAGCACCCCCAACTATGTGTAAAAATTACTCCAAACATAAAACTACTTGAAGACTTCAACACAATAGTACTGGGAGACTTGGACACACCTCTATCACCAATAGACAGATCATTAAAGCAAAAAAACAATAAAGAGATCTCCAGTCTAAACACCACCATAAATCAAACGGAATTAACAGACATCTATAGAATATTCCACCCCAAATTGGCAGACTATACCTTCTTCTCAGCAGCACATGGATCCTTCTCCAAAATAGATCTAGTTAACAAAGGAAATCTCAGAAAATATAAAAAAGTAGATATTATTCCATGAATTTTAACAGATCATGATGCCATGACCCTAACAATTAATAGCAAAAACCATAGCAGAAAACACATATATACATGGAGATTGAATAACACCCCATCAAATGAAGAATGGATCCAAGAAGATATGAGAACAGAAATTAAGGAATTCTTAGAAGAGAATGAGAATGAAGACACAACATATGGAAAACTCTGGGACAGCATAAAAACATTCTTGAGGGGAAAGTTTATAGCACTGAGTGTCCACGTTAAGAATCAGGAGAGATCCCTAACAAATAAGCTTATGCTCCAACTCAAATCTCTACAAAAGGAAGAACAGTGTAATCCCAAAACAAGCAGAAGACAGGAAATAATTAAGATCAAAGCTGAAGTCAATGAAATTGAGAACCAAAAAACAATAAAAAAGAATCAACAAAACAAAGAGCTGGTTCTTTGAAAAAAAATAAATAGAATTGACAGACTCCTAGCTAATCTAACTAAAAGAAGAGAATCAAAGCAAATCAACAAAATCACCTACAAAGGGGTGATCACCACTGACCCCATTGAAATCAAACAGATTATCAGAACATATTTTGAAAAACTAAACTCCTCTAAACCAGATAATCTGGATGACATTGGACAAATTTTCAGACACATACACCATCCCAAAATTGACTCAAGATGAAATTGAAATCCTAAATCACCCAATAACAGGCACCAAACTCCACACAGCAATTAAAAATTTTCCAAAGAAGAAAAGTCCAGGACCTGATGGATTACCCACTGAGTTTTACCACACCTGTGAAGAAGAGCTAACACCTCTCCTTATTAAGCTATTCCAAAAACTTGAAAAAGAGGGAAGTCTCCCAAACACTTTTTATGAAGCAACCATAACTCTGATACCAAAACCCAACAAAGATGCATCAAAAAAAGAAAACTACAGACCAATATTTCTCATGAACATTGATGCAAAAATCCTTAATTAAAGTTCTCACAAAAAGCATTCAAAAACACACCAATAAGATAATTATCATGCTCATGTGGGCTTCATTCCAGGTATGCAAGGCTGGTTCAACATATACAAATCAATAAATGTAATTCATCACTCAAACAGAATTAAGGACAAAAACCATATAATCATCCAATAAATGCATAAAAAATGCTTCAAAACTTTAGAGAAAATAGGGATCAAAGAACTTAACTTTGTAAAGGCCATATATGCCAAACCCTCAGATAGTATATAATACTAAATGGAGAAAAGTTGAAAGCATTTCCACTAATCTCAGGAACAAGATAAGGCTGCCTACTCTCACCATTTTTATTCAATATAGTCCTTGAGACCCTGGCTGGAGCAATTAGGCAAGAGAAGGAAATCAAAGGAATAAGAACAGGAAGAGAGGAAGTCAAACCATCTCCTTTTGCTGATGACATGATCCTATATCTGGAAGATCCAAAAAACTCCACCAGAAAACTGATGGAGCTAATAAACAGATTTGGGAATGTAGCAGGCTACTAGATCAACACCCATAAATTAATAGCTTTTCTATACGCTAACAATATTAGGCCAGAAAAAGAAATCAGGAAATAGGTTCCATTCACAATATCCTCTAAAAGAATAAAATACTTGGGAATTAATCTAACAAGAGAAGCAAAAAGCCTCTACAAGGAAAATTATCAAACACTGAAAACAGAAATTGAACAAGACATGAGAAGATAGTAAGATGTTCTATGCTCTTAAGCAGAATTAATATAATTAAAATGACCATTCTGTCAAAAGCACTATACAGATTCAATGCAATCTCCACCCAGATTCCAATGTTATTCTTTACAAATATAGAAAAAGCAATTTTCAAATTCATTTGGAACAACAACCCAAAATAGCCAATAAACAAGAAAGATGAAACAGGCAGTTTTGCAATACCAGATCTAAAAGTATACTATAGAGCTGCACTATTAAAAACAGCATTGTACTGGTATCAAAATGTGAATGAAGACCAATGGAATAGAATAGAAGACTGTGAGACAAGCCCACAAATCTTTAAACATCTGATCTTTGACAAAAAAGGATCAGAATATAAATGGAGGAGACACAGCCTATTCAACAAATGGTGCTGGACAAACTGGACCACCACTTGCATAAAATTGAAATTAGATCCTTACCTCTCACCTTGCACAAAAATCAAATCTACATGGATTAAGGCATTAGGAATTAAGCCAGCTACCATACAACTGTTAGAAGAAAAATTAGTACCAACACTCCAGCATATGGGAGTTGGCAATGACTTCCCCAACAAGACTCCTAAAGTGAAAGAATTACAGTCAAAAATCAATGAGTGGGATGCCATTAAACTAAGAAGTTTCTGCACAGCCAAGGAAACAGTCAAAACAGTCAAGAGACACCCTACAAAATGGGAAAGAATTATAGCCTGTGATCCCTCTGACTGGGGACTAATACCCAAAATTTACAAAGAACTCAAAAAAACTGAATAACAAAAACACAAGCGTTCTTTTTTTTTAATTGAGAAATTTATTATTGAACAACCATACAAGTTTTTAACAAAATAATATAAAATGTGTATAGATTCTGGATATTGGATTTATCCCCAGGAGTGCCCCCCTAATTACCCACCCTTATCCCTCCCTTCCCCTTCCCACAGTCTCTCTAAAAAAGTATTAGGTTGTATAACATTACACCTTATCTGGATTTAGCACATGATAATAGACCACCTTTCTCAATGGCCAGGGTCTAGATCCAGCCTCCACAGATGAGTGGAGACATTTGACCCTTGGTTCTCTGGGTTAAGCTGATTTTACTCAACATAATTTCTTCCATAGCCATCCATTTACATTCAAAGGCTGCAATATCATTGTTTCTAATTGCTGTGTAAAATTCCATGGTATATATGTACCACAGTTTTTGTATCCATTCATCCAGTGAGGGACATCTGGGTTGTTTCCATAATCTAGCAATAGTAAATTGAGCTGCTATGAACATAGATATTGCTGTGTCACTATAATGTGCTGATTCTAAATCCCCAGGAAAAATCCCCAGGAGTGGAATAGCAGGATCGTATGGTGGGCTCATCCCTAGTTTTTTGAGGATTCTCCACAGTGCTTTCCAGAGGGGCTGAAACGCAAGCATTCTAATCAATAAATGGGCCAGAGAGCTAAATGGAAACTTCTCAACAGAGGACATAGAGCAAGCCAATGAATACATGAGAAAGTGTTCTAAATCACTGATAATCAAAGAAATGCAAATCAAAACTACATTTGCCAGTCCATTCAGACTGGGAAAGAGTAAGAATACAAACAATAACAAATGTTGGAGGGGTTGTGGGGAGAAAGAAATACTAGCACCTGTTGGTGGAATTGCAGACTGGTACGGCCTCTCTGGAAAGCAGTGTGGAGACTCCTCAAAAAATTAAGGTTGGATCCACCATATGACCCAGCTATCCGTCTTCTGTGTATGTTCCCAGAGGAGTTAGAATTAGCACATTACAGTGATACAGCAAAATCTATGTTCACGGGGCTGGAGCGGTGGCTCGGTGGTTACGCGCTTGCAGAGCATGCACAGGTAAGCAGGTTCAGACCCCAGCACCCACGTACACAAGTAAGTGTCAGAGCAATGAAAGCCAGGTGAAAAACTCAATAAAATTTTGATTCATTCCCTCTCTCTCTCTCTCTCTCTCTGTCCTTCTCTCTTAAAAAAACAAATCTATGCTCATAGCAGCATAATTTACAATAGCTAAATTTGGAACCAACCCATATGCCCCTCGCTGGATGAATGGATCCAAAAGCTCTGGTGTGTATATATACAATGGAGTTCTACTCAGCTATTAGAAACAATGATATTGCATCAATTGAAGGTAAATGGATGGCAATGGATGAAATCATGCTGAGCAACGTTAGCTAAACCCAGAGAGTCAAGGGCTGAATGTTTTCTCTCATTTGTGGAGGCTGGAGCTAAACCCAGGCTTGGGGAAAAGGTAGATAAACTCATGGATTAGAACCACAGAACAAAAAATGCAAAATGTTATTATTTATGAGATACAGTTTCTAAACACTGCAGAAGATATTTGAGCAAGCTGTACTGCATGCCTTTACAAAAACATGAATGTCTAATCCTATTGTCAAATATATCAAAGAATAACAAGGGATGATAGGAAGGGAGGAGAAAGGGAAGTGTTGGAACTGAGATAAAGCAAGGTACATTCCAAGCATTTATAAGTATGTCACTGTATATACTATGATCATGTATATAAAAATGTTTTTATAGGTATAAGAATTATGTCACTGTACTTGGGTATTTTAGGAAATATTTAGGACCCAGAAGAAAGGCAAGGGATTGGGGCACAGGAGAGGGAGGTAGAGGGTTGTGGGGGAGTATATTGACCAAATTGCATTGCTGTATTGTGTGCATCTATGAATGTGTAACAACAAATCCCATCCTTATGTACAACTACAATGCACTAATAAAAAGCCAATTAAAAATTTTTTAAATAATGGAAAAAAACCCAGGGGAAGTTGAAAGAAGTAATGAAGGTAAGGACATAAACTAACTTAATAAGTAACAAAGAAGAGAGGGGAAAAGCCAGAGCTGTTTTATAGAGTATAGTGATAAAATAGATAAGGCTAAATTTGAGCATAAGAAATAAAGGAAAGAAAAGGAACAGATGTATATTATTAAACACAAATATTGTGACATAATCTCAGACAGACTAGATTTACCCTTTCATAATATAATACTTACAACATTTTGGCCTTACATTTTAAAATTTGAAATCAATCTCTATTAAGGTTTCCAAGTTGTCTCAAGAACAAAAAAAAAAAGTAAATGAAATTATATGGAATATGGTATTAGCCATAGTACATAGGTCAGCTGAATGCTCACCAATGTTATTTCCAGTCCCTGGAAATACCTCTGCTTTGCCCTTGGTTGAAGCCAGAAGTCTGGTGCTAGCCAGTGGAATGAGGGCAAAGATGATGCTTACAGTACTGTTTCCTGGATCTTTCTTGACTCCTTGCCTTACTTTTATTTTAGCTGAAGTAAAGAAATTTTCTACAGTTAATCCCAGGAATACAAAAAAAAAAAAAAAAAGATGGAGGAGAGCCAACCAGGAGAGGTGCTGGACCAATACCAACAGCTACATGAGTGAGGAATGAGAAAGGAGTTTCCTGAGGTAAGCCATTGCAATCTGAAGAATACTTATAATAGCTGTTATTATAAACCTTCCCATTACAAACACCCCCCCAGATAATTACACATACAACTTCTACCAAATGTTGAAAGGACACAAAATTCCAAATTTGAGAATAGAGAGAGAGGAACTGTTCCTTCAGTGTGTTTTAGGAGGCTAAAATAAATACCAACACCAGATGAAAACAGTATGAAAAATGCACAGTGATTTATGAAACAGATGGTGAAATCCTAAACAAAATATTAACAAATCAAATCTAACAAAAATATGCTTGTTTTACATTCAAGAATACAAAATCATTCACCATTTAACAAATACTTTCAAGCACCTCATATGTGTCAAGCATCAGTGTAATAACTTGAGATACATCAGAGACCTCTGTCCTTAAAAACTTAGATTCCAGTGGAGGGAAAGAGATGAGAATCTATATAAATAATGGGTCCCTGGTACTACTGATCCTGACTGAGAAGCTTTCTTAGTGCTTTCCAAGAGTACCTTAGTTTTAAACAACTACATCTTACTGATGACTTATACTGTTTATTGTTCAAAAGAATTTTCCAACTTTTTTTTCATATGGACTGTTACCAAGTCCAATTTACTTATTATGACATATGTTGGATGTACAAAAAGCAAAAACAGAATAAAAGCATAAATGCCCAGACATCAATTTCCCATTTATAGAATATTTTTTGCACATTCAGGTGAGTCCTCCTGGTTACTGTTCTGTGCTGTCTTTCTACCTTTGCACAGTCACCACTAATCTAAATCTATTTCCATTTTTGCTGCATTTCATATGTGTTTTTAAGCAACAAAAGGTATTGTTCGCATGCTTTAAAACTTTATCTGAATATGTTTGTGAGATGCAACAACACTTCTCAATTTAAAAAACTAAAAAAAGTTCAAAAACATAGCAAAAGCATACAATTTTTTGTCCACTGAAATAACTAAATAGAATGTTACTAGGATAATTGAGTTATTCATCAGAGAATTCTATATCCTGAAATTACAAAATTTTTGACATATTATGATATGATACATCACAGAAACCTATTACAAGGTCTTCCATGACAATCATGTAAAAGAAGAAAATCATGACTTTTTACATAAAATTACCAAATTGTGTCACTCAACAAAGTCACCCAACTCTTGACCCTACTTTTCAATAATTTTCAGATTTATATCAATGTTTAAATGTTCAAGGAGTTAGAAATATTTATTTGTGTTTTAAGAATGATACTGTGTGGGGCTGGAGCAGTAGCTCGGTGGTTATGGCACTTGCCTGGCATGAATGAGTACACAAGTTCAAAACCTACCACCATGTACACAATGAAGTGTCCCGGGAATGAAAGTCATATGAAAAACTAAATAAAA
Source organism: Aplodontia rufa (assembly GCA_004027875.1). Classification (NCBI taxonomy): domain Eukaryota; kingdom Metazoa; phylum Chordata; class Mammalia; order Rodentia; family Aplodontiidae; genus Aplodontia; species Aplodontia rufa. The sequence goes on along the minus strand of PVKS010047217.1, from coordinate 3,095 downwards.
TTTGTTTCTCTCTCTCTGTCTCTCTCTCTCTCTCTCTCATTCTCTCCCCCCCCCCAACTTTCCCATCTTTCTTAAAAAAAAAAGAAAAAAGAATGATACTGTGGGGGACTGGAGTGGTGGCTCAGCGGTTACAGTGCTTGCCTGGCATGCACTAGGACACAGGTTCAATCCCCAGCACTACGTATACAACAAAGTGTTAGAGCAATGAAAGCCACATGAAAAACTAAATAAAATTGATTCTCTCACTTTCTCTTTTAATTTTTTTTTTTAAGAAAGAAGGACAGAGAGAGAGAGAGAGAGAGAGAGAATTAATTTTTATTGAGTTTTTCACATGGCCTTTGTTGCTCTGACACTAGTTTAGGATAAAATAGTAAATATATATCTGTTTATGAATATCTGGGCTATTTCTCTGATATTTATGAATATCTGGCTCTGGATATTGCGACTTATGCAGCTATAAACATAGATGTGCCTGTATTACTCTAGTATTCTGGTTTTAGTTCTTTTGAATAAATATGAAGAAGTGAGACAGGTGGGTCATATAGTGATTCTGTATTAGTCAGGGTTCTCTGGCGGAACAGAATCAAGAAGGGATTTGTCAGATTGGCTTACACAATCGCAGGTGGATAGTTCCACAATGGCCACCTGCTGGCTGGAGAGCTGGAAGAACCAGTAACTGAGCAGTCAGAGATGCTGAAGCCTCAGAAAAAAGGGATCAACAATGTTAACCCAGTCTGGACTGAAGACCTGCCGTATCCCTGGGCAGTCTGCTTTGGAAGAGTGAAGAACCTGGAATCTGATGTCCTCAGAAGATCACAGAAGCAGTCAAGAACCTGTTCAAGAATCTGCTGCTGTTTCCTTGTTCTTCCAGGATTTATACCATCCTTACCTCTAACATATTAGACAGTGCTACCCACACTTAGCATGGGTCTCTGTTCAGTTCGATGTCCCACATGCCAATCATTCCTAGAAACACCTTCATTGACACATTCAGAAGACTCAATCTTAGGTGCCTCTTTATATTAGGAGTATCTTAATCTAATCATGTTGACAATTCAGACCAACCATTATAAATTCCGTTGCTAGTCTTTTGAGAAATCTCCATACTTCTTTCCAGAGTGGTTGTACTAATTTGCAGTCACGCTAGCAATGTATGAGTGTTCTTGTATTAATTTTAAGAATTCCTTTATAGATTTTCTATGAACATTATTACATTTTCCTTATTTTACTCCTGAATTTTAAAAGAATTTGGCTAATATTGTACTTTTAAAGCATTTTTGTTGAGGCTTTTTATCAATTTAAGGAAGTTCATTTTATTAATGTACCAAAGATTTTTCTCAAGCAGCTTCATTTCATTTCCATCAGTTTTACAGATTTTGAAAATATGGTATACACAGTCTAAATATCTTGAATCGTGTTAAACTGATGGCAGAGCCAAGGCAGGCTGTATGATGGCAGAACTTCTGTTGGGGCTGCTGTCTATTCTGACTCTCCACTTTGAGCCCCTATTTTATTAAAAATGAAGCCTCAAGGGCTGGAGCAGTGGCTCAGAGGTTTCAGCGCTTGCCTGGCAAGCACGAGGACCTGGGTTCAAACCCCAGCACCACGTACACAACTGAGTGTTGAAGCAACTAAGGCCATGTGAAAAACTAAATAAAGTTGTTTCTCTGTCTCTCTTTCTGTCCCTCTCTCTTTAAAAAACAATGAAGCCTCAAAAGATGTCCATCTAAAAATATCAATCACAAGCATTAGTAGCAGTACAAATTTTGGACAAAGTAAAATGAAAGGAAACAGCATTAAAATGAAACATGTGATCATTTTATGGTATCCAAAGCCATGAATCATAAAGATATAAGTTGTGAACTGTAATATAGCATCAAACTAATGGACAAAAAATAGAAAGTAAAAGAAAAATTTCTGGTGGATTTGAACATATCTACTTCAGCCTTTGACAGATTTAACAGAACAAAAAATATAAAATATTATTTGACTAATATATTAATAATTTTGTTATATATTCTGTCCCCCCAGTGATTCTAGAGCATTAATATCATTAAGACCACAGATAAAATCTCAATAAATGACAAAGTAAAGAATCATATAGATATTTCTGTTCCTAAGTCAAGAAATCTAGAAATTAATAACAAATGCTTAAACAAAATAGTTTGTCAAAGGAACTTTCATTTTTTTAAAAAAAAATCACTCTTAAATAATTATTGTTGCAAAGTTCAAATAAAAACTAGGGTTTTCAGACAATGTTATAGTTCAGAAGACTAAAGTTCAAAAAATTTAGCAAAGTGGTTAATTTGGAAAAATTTACAGCCTTAATGTATTTTATTATTAAGTAATAAAAATTAATATTTTGTGAGCTGAACATTTTAGTCAAGAATCTCAAACATGTTAGCAAAAGAGAAAAGAAGAGAAAATATAAGAAAAAATCAATTACAGATTAATTTATAGTGTTATAAACTAATGAAATAGACAAATGGCAATGAATTATGACAAAAAGAAAGAAATACAAATGTATGAAATAATAATTGAAAAGGAAAAAAAGACACAAAGGTGAATTCTAAAAGACCAATAAGAAGTGAAAAGCTATACAAGGTCTGTTGAAAGAAAAGTATGCAGGCAAAAATTCTATTTTTTTTATCAATATAAGAAATAGTTATAATGATTCCAGAGTTTATGTAGCAATATGTTCATTTCTTAAATTATTCCTGCAAGTTGAAAACTGGTACATTACTTAAAAGCAAGCTTTTAAAAAGAAATACATTTGACTCAGTGTGAGTCTAGCCTAAATACACAAAATGCCAAGATTTTTGCACAAGATCCAATTTTTATATTTCTACTTATAAATGAAAATTAAGAACAAACCATTCTGTAAAAATAATAGAATTGAAAGCTGAATTAGAAAACAAAACTACATGATGGAATTTTTAGAATACTATTCAGTGACACGGGAAAATGTTTGCAACATAGTATTTAATGAAAGAAAAGTAGACACACCTGCTTTACACAGTATACACTGTAGACTGGTGACATTTAAAATTGTAACATAGGGGCTGGAGCAGCGGCTTGGTGGTTATGGCGCTTGC
>PVKS010047216.1:0-12910 GCA_004027875.1 Aplodontia rufa | reverse complement strand
GGTCTAGTCCCCACCTCCACAGATGAGTGGAGACAATCGACCCTTAGATCTCTGGGTTAAGCTGATTTTACTCATCATGATCTCTTCCATAGCCATCCATTTACGCCCCACAAGATTATTATTGTTGTGTTATATGATCAGTATTAATTTAGAACTGCTCACTATTTATAGTTTCACTTGCTTTCATTCCTTCCTGTAGAGACAAACTTCCATCTGATATCATTTTTCTTCTGCTCAAATAGCATCTTTTAGTATTTCCTTTAAGGAAATTCAGCTGGTGATGAATTCCATTGATCTTTTGTCTGAAAATATTTTTATTTCATCTTCTTTCTGAGCAACAGCCCCAGCTCTTTTTATTTATTTTGAGACAGGGTGTCACTACATGGCTTAAGCCTTCACCTTCATTTTTAAGGACATTTTCATTGAATACAAAATTTGGGATAGACAGTTATTTAATCTCAGCACATTACCTCAAATATGTAGAATTTTTATATGTCAATAACAAAAGAAAAGCCGGGCACGGTGGTTCATGCCTATAATCTCAATGACTCAAGAGGCTGAGGCAGGAGAATTGCATTTTCTCAGCAATTTAGTGAGACCCTCTCTCAAAATAAAAATAAATAAAAAAGGGCTGGGGATGTAGCTCAGTGGTTATGTGCTCCTGGGTTCAATTCCAAGTACAAAAAAAAAAAAAAAAAAAAAAAAAAAAAAAAAAAAAGAAAATAAAAGAAAAAAAAAAGGAAAAGGATGTAAAAAAATCTGATGTGTTAGGTGTGAATCTCTCTTTTTTTTTTTTTTAAAAAAATCTTCTTTGGATGCATTAGGCATCTAGAATCTATGGATTAATGCCTTTCATTGTAGTTTTATCACTTGAAAAATATGCCTCTACCTAATTCTTTCCCTTCTTTCTAAAAGTTTAATAAGCATATTAAACTCATCATATCATAGCCTGTGTTAACTTTTCTTTGGAATTTTGTTTTTATCTACGTGATGAATTCCGGTTGATGCTTTCTGAACCATCTTCCAATTGACTATTCTTCATCTCCGTGTTGCCAATCATTAAACCTATCCACTGAGTTTTCAGTTTTGATTGCTTAGTATTTTTTGTTCCCACAAGTTCTATTTTGCGCTTTTCCAAATGTTTTGGGTCACTTTTTTAAACAAATTACCTTTTCATTTTAGGACAGTTTTAGATTTGTAGAAAAGTTGCAAAGCTTGTACAGAGTGTTCTGTACTCTGCTTTCAGTATGGCTTGTTGTTATCATCTTACATCACCATGTTACATTTGTTGCTATTAAATCAATGTCTATATTATTAACTAAACTCCTTACTCTGTTCACATGTAATCGGTTCCCCCAGTGTCTTTTTTCTGTTTCAGGATAACATATCACACGTAGTCATCATCATATTTTGTTTTGTTTGTTTTTCGGTACTAAGGATTGAACCCAGGATGCTCTACCACCAACCTATGTCCCTAGTCCTTTCTAAAATTTTTATTTGGAGACAGGATCTCTAAATTGCTGAGGCTGGCCTTGAGCTTATGATCTTCCTCTCAGCCACCTGAGTCACTGGGATTACAGGTATGTTCCACCACACCTGGCTTCATTATTGCCTTCTCTGGAATATGATGACTTCTCAGTCTGTAATAATTTTTTGGTGTCTTTGACCATTTTGAACGGTACTCATCATGTATTTTATAGAATATCCCCAACCGGGATGTTTGTGATATTTTTCTCTTGATGATACTGGAGTTCTGGAGAAGACTACAAAGGTGAAATGTCTTTCATCACACCATGCCAAGAATACATGCCATCAATGAAGGTTATCACTGATGGTCTTGACCTTGATCACCAGGTCAAGGCAGTGTTTGCCAGGTTTCTCCACTGTGAAGCTACTTTTTTTCCCCTTTCAGTACTATACTTTTTGGAAGTGAAACTCTAAGCACAACCCACAGTTAAGGGGGAATTAAGCTTCATGTCCTTGAGCCTTGAGTAGGTGTATCTACATTAGTTACATGATAGGGCTGGGATGCAGCTCAGTGATAGAGTACTTGCTTCACATGTGTGCAGCCCTGGATTCAATCCTTAGTACCAAAAAAAAAATTATGTGAATTCTTCCATATGGGAGATTTGTTTTCCCACATTAACTTTTACAAAATATTTATATGGAGCTGGAGAAGTTGCTCAGTGGTTAAAGACCTTGTGTGACATGTGGGAGGATCTGGGTTCAAACTCCAGCGCCATATATACAACAGTGTCAGAGAAACAAAAACCAGATGAATAAATATAAAATTGATTCTCTCTCTCTTTCTCTTTCTCTCTCTTTAGCAATTTTATATTAAATTTATATCAATGTAGATTCATGGGCTGGATGTGGAGGCTGAGATAGGAGGATCACAAATTCAAAGTCAGCCTTGGCAACTTAGCGAGGCTCTAAGCAACTTAGGGAGACCCTGATTCAGTATTAAAAAATACTGAATCAGTATATATAAATAGTATATAAAAAATAGGGCTGGAGCAGTGGCTCGGAGGTTAAGGTGCTTGCCTGGCATGCATGAGTAGGCGAGTTCAAATCCCAGCACCACATATATAATGAAGTCTGGGAGCAAGTAAGACCAAATGAAAAAATAAATAAAAATTGTTTCTCTCTCACTGTCCCTCTCTCTCTTAAAAAAATAAAAGAAGGCTGGGGATGTGGCTAAGTAGTTAAACCCCCTTAGGTTTAATGCCCGGTACCCCCCCCAAAAAAAAAAGAAAAGAAAGAAAAAAAAGACATATAGCTTTAGGCCATTGTGTCCCTTTGATATACCTCCATCATTGTGCTTTATTTTATTTATTTATTTAGGTACCTGAAATTGAACTCAATTGAACCCTTTTTTATTTTTTATTTTGAGACAGGATCTTCTAAGTTGCTGAGGCTGGCCTTGATCTTGTGGTTCTCCTGCCTCAGCCTCTGAAACTGCTGGGATTACAGGCATGTGCCTGTTTATCATTGTGTTTTCGACTTTCTCTCTTTTTTTCTTTTGGCCAGTGCTCTTCCACTGAGCCGTATTTCCAGCAGCCTTTTGTCATGTTTTGGAGCCGTCTTTTACTTTCCGGTGCTTCAACCTGCTTCATACTCATCTTGTATTTTTTTGTGCCACAGTCTTAGAGTCAACTATTTTTCCTAGGATCGCTGATTCCTTTAATCATCTTGCAGGCATTTTAAATCATGTCTTTTATTTCTTTCTTTTAAGGATGGAGAGAGAGAGAGAGAGAGAGAGAGAGAGGAGAGGAGAGGAGAGAGAGAAAATAATTTTTATTTATTTTTTATATGGTTTTTGTTTTTCCAACACTTAGTTGTGTGTGTGGTGCTGGGGTTTGAACTCGGGTTCTTGCACATGCCAGGCAAGTGCTTTAACCACTGAGCCACTGCTCCAGCCTCCATTTTTTATTTCTTTAAATAAAATAAACACCTTTTTTGTCTGTATTTTTGTCATTTTATTTCTGCAGTCTGTTGTTTTAACAGGTTTCCATTCATGGTGACTTTTTTCCTATAGGTTTGGTTATTTTTTACTTTATATTGGTCACCATACTAGAAAAATTATTTTGGGATTTCACTGAAGCCTAAGATGGGGCTACTTCCCTGTAACAATATTTGGTATTTACTTTTTCTTTGTTGAGTACTCCCAGCCTGGACCACTTTAAAATAGGTGCATAATTCTAATTTCCCTGATCTACCCAGACAATGTGAATCTGAGCTGCAAATTCATGCAAAGGTCAGCTTCATGGTCACAAGATTGTCCCCCACCTTCCTTTTTTATTGCTGCTCTAAATATCACTCAGACAGTGGGATCCTAACATAACAGGGAGAAGGTTTCCTATTTCTCAACCTTGGGCAAGCCCTGGCATTGTTTTATGTCCAAATTTGCCCCATTAATCTGCTAAAACTGAAGCACAAATGTTCCTTGTTAACAAATTGTCTTGGACTAAAAACTGGTTTTGTGCTTTGAAACTCTATTTCTTTAGGCTCCTGCTTTCTCTTAGATTTCGGCCTGGTGTTTACTTACCTTTTCATTAGTCTTTCAATGCTCTTAGGATTTAAAATTTTTATATCCACATATTTTTGGTGTTTTCACTGGAATGGTTGGTATAAATAATACAGCCCTTCTTTCCTAAAAACATCCTTTTCAATCTAAGAATACCATCTTTCTACCGTTTTGGAAAATTCTAAGATATTATCTCTTTAAATATTGCTTCTTCCCATTTCTCATTTCCTTTGCTGGAACTTACATTAAACATGTTTTGGTGCCTCTCAATTTATCCCCCTAGATCTTAATTAGTTTTTCATATTTTAAATATTTTTATCATTATGCTGCCTTTGCATGACTTCCTTAACTAAATCTTCTAAATGATAAATTCACTCTTTGGACCCATTCTCTTGTTTATCTCATTATGTTGAGCATTTGTCAGTTCATTCTCTTTCTCCACCCTCTTCTGCCCTTTTAATGTAAGGCAAGGAACTAAACTATATATCCCATGATCCCTCTGGGTAGGTTTGGCCAATGGGAGGTCTTGGCCAGACTTGAGGAAGAGGGAGGAGAGAAACTAAGATATTTCCCTCCCCAGGGAGTGCTTTGGGCAATGTCTCTGGAGGTGATTGTGTAAGTCCTGTGACCCTCCAACTCCTGCCAAACAGAGGTACCTTCCATGGCCCCGGCTCCTACTGAGATTCTAGCTTTTATCAGAAGGCTAAAAATGCTGGGTTCTGGTAACAGTCTCCTTTTGTTGTCTCTTCAACTATACCAGTGGTAGCAGCTTCCTACTGTATTTAATTTTTGGGATGCCTCACCATCCCCTCCTGGCTTTTCAGTTCCTCTATCACCTGGACAATAAATTCTTGTATAAAGTTCCCTCCTTTGGAAATGTCTAGAGAAATTTTTTCTCCTACTGGACTCTGACTGATACACCATATAAAAATTCTCTCAGTGGTTTGATTCTTTATTTTTATTCATTTATTTGGTGCTGGGGATTGAACCCAGGGGCACTGAACCACTGAGCCATATCCCCAGTCCTTTTTATTTTTTATTTTGAGACAGGGTCTCACGAAGTTGCTTAGGGCCTTGCTAAGTTGCTGAGGCTGGCCTTGAACTTCTGAGGCAGATCCTCCTGCCTCAGCCTCCTCAGCCACTGGGATTCTAGGCATGAGCCACCATTTTGGCTCTTGTGTTTTGATTCATAATCATCTGCTTTTGTTTGCTGATTTAAAATGTGTTTATTTAAAAATTCTTCCCTGATAGCTCTGTTTATTCCTAATTTTCCTTTGTGTGACTCATCATACCTATTGGGTTTATTGCCTTTCTTTTATGGTGTCGAGTTCATTATGCTCTTTGCCCTTTGTAATTTTGTTGATGCTGTTGAGTGCTCACGTTACATGGAAGTTTTTATTTTTTCCCAATCTCATTCACTCTCCCCAGAAAATGGTTTCATGATTGCTCCATTCTGGTGTCCTGAGGACACAATTCAGTGGCTCAGGGGCATATCACAGTTCCAAACCAGGAGCTCCCATGAAATGTATAGCTGGTGGCTGCTTGTGCAAATATTTCTGCTTTTCATTCCATCACAGGCGAGAAGTTTATTTCTGGCTATATTCACAAGCAGATGGAGAGGAACTTTTCAGCCTTCAAATGTAGCTGGTGGACATGAGCTCAGCGCGAACGTTTCCCCACTGTGAATGGAGGTATCGTGGCTCCTCATTCCTTGGTTGGAGTTGAAATACCCGGACTTTACTATTTGTGTCAGGTCCTGGGCTCTACGGGCCTGTGTTCTAAGCTTACATTGACTATTTCGAGTTTCCAGTTAGTTTTTGGCCCATAAATTTTTTTTAAAGAGAGAGGGACAGGGGTGGGGAGGGAGAGAGAATCAATGTTATTGAGTTTTTCATGTGGCTTTCGTTGCTTTGACACTTCACTGTGTGCTGGGGATCGAACCTGCGTCCTCGTGCATGACAGGTAAGCACTGTAATCGCTAAGACGCCGCTCCAGCCCCTTGGTCTATCATTTTTAAAAATCATGTCCCTAAATATCTTCTAAAACAGTCTATCATTTTATATTTTTGAAACATAGTGAGAGAAGGTTAGCATAGATGGACCCTGACTCAATAGAATATTGAAACCAGAATATTGCCTAACATCTAAAGTGTGGGGGGTCTGTGGAGTTTGTTTTAAATGAAGAAACTATTTAACAAAATCCTTGGATAATTTGTGTACATATTAAAATTTGGGGAACCCTATTCTGAGGGTCCATTACTTTCTGTATAACCGTCCTGAACATAGTAAGACCTTTACACAGCTTTTATTTCCCTTAGTTACAGTTTGATATTTTTCTTTTTCTTTTTTTTCTTTTCAGGACTGAGGATAGAACTCGGGGCCTTGCATGTGCTAGGCAAGCGCTCTGCCACTGAGCTAAATCCCCAACCCCTACAGTTTGATATTTTTAAAGACTATAATTTTTATCAGTTATTATAATTTTTTTGGTACAAGGGATTGAATCCAGGGGGCACTTTTACCACTGAACAACATCCCCAGCCCTTTTCATTTTTTTATTTTGAGACAGGGTCTTGCTAAGTTACTTAGGGCCTTGCTAAATTGCTGAGGCCGGATTTGAACTTGTGATCCTCCTGCCTCAGTCTCTGGAGCCAGTGGAATTACAGGTGTGTGCCACCATGACCAGCTCAGCAATAGTAATTTAAATTTACCATATATGTTATTGATTTCTTTGCTCTACATTTCTTTTTGCATTCCATTATTTCTTTTAGCTTTATTTTTCTTATGTTAAAGTTCCCTTGGAGCATCTGGTATGATAAAATCTCTGGGTCCTTGTAATCAGAAAATGACCTAATTTTGCCATTGTTCTTTTTTTTTTAAAGAAAGAGGGAAAGAGGAAGAGAGAGAGAAAGAATCAATTTTATTTATTCTTTCATCTGGCCTTTATTTCTCTGACACTTAGTTGTGTATGTGGTGCTAGAGTTTGAACCCAGGTCCTAGTGCATGACAGGCAAGCGCTCTACCGCTGAGCCACCTCTCCAGCCCCTGCCATTATTCTTGAATGACAGTATTAATGGTTATAGAATTGAAGTTCAAAGATATTCCCCTAAGTACTTTATAGATATTACTCTATTTTCTTCCTGCATCCATAACAACCAAAGCAGAAACAATCCCTTTTATTATGAAAAATTTAAATCATACAGAAAACTAGAGAAAATAAACTAATGAACCCCCAAGTGTCCCTCACTTGACTTCAGTAATTGTCAATATTTTTGCATCTGTCTTGCTAATGGGAAATCTCAGGACAATCTCATTCTCATTTTTTTCATGCCTTTTTGTTCTGGTAGCTTTTAGGTAGCTCTTCATACTTTTTTTTTCTGAAAATTTACCAGGGTATCTAGAAGTGTTTTATTTTTATTATCTCGATTAGCTAGCTCTCAGTGTTCTCTGTCAATCTAAGGACTTGTATTTTGGTTTAGTTTTGGGAACTTCTTTCTTTCTTTCTTTTAGGAAGAGTGAAGGGATGGACCAGTGGCTCAGTGGTTGGAGCACTTGCCTGGCATGTGCGAGGAACTGGGTTCAAACCCCAGCACCACATACACAACTAAGTCTCAGGGAAACAAAGGCCACATGAAAAAAAGAAATCAAATTTATTCTTTCTCAAAAAAAAAAAGGGGGGGCTGGAGCGGTGGCTCAGTGGTTTCGGTGCTTGCCTGGCAAGCACGAGGACCCGGGTTCAAACCCCAGCACCACGTACACAACTGAGTGTTGGAGCAACTGAGGCCATGTGAAAAACTAAATAAAGTTGTTTCTCTCTTTCTCTGTCTCTCTCACTGTCCCTCTCTCTTTAAAAAAAAAAGAAAGAAAATCGAGAAAGAGAGCATTTTATTTTTTCATCTGGTTTGTGTTTTTCCTCCACTCTGTGTATGTGGTGCTGGACTTCGAACCCAGGTCCTAATGCATCCCAGGTCAGCGCTCTATCTCTGAGCCACCTCTCTAGCTTATAGTTCTGGGAATTTCTTGACTACTATTTTTTTCAAATACCGCTTCAATTATCTTCTTCTGGAAATCCTTTTAGAGTATTCTCGTAAGTAGTGAATCTTTTCTTCATGTGTATTCATCTTCTTTCTTCTAATCCCTTTATCTGTTTGTACTGTGTTCTGGGAAATTTTCTCAAAGTAATATTTTAGCTTCTTAATTTATAGTTTGGCTGTATATAATCTGCTATTCACCACTACATTTTTTTGTTCCTAAGTTTTTAATATTTTATGTTTTACAGTGTTTGATTGGGTACTTCTCTCCTCTAGGACAGTTCTGGTTGTGTCCTGAGTGGAGATGGTTTTCCAGTGGTTGTAATTGACAGAGGAGTTGGCCACATAGGAGCATTGCAGCTTCAGGTCAAGCCTGGCCCTTCCACTGGTGAAGGCCACTATCTTTCTTAGGTGAGGATCTTAGTTGTAATCGACAGAACCTACCAGCTACTTTACGCAGAAAAGGTATTTTATTTCTACTTCTTATTGAGGAATGGAATTAAGCACTTAAAATGTGCTTCTATAATTATTCTTAATTCCCTTACATTAACTTTTACATATATATACACTTCTATAATCATCACCTAGAGCAAGTATAGATTATTCCCAGCCTTCCAGAAATTCTTTGTGCCTCTTTCCTGTCAGTATGCATCCCTTCCCCAACTAGAAGTAACCATTTCCTCTGATTTCTTTCACCACTGATTACTTTTCCTGTTTTTTGAACATTATGTACATGGAATTATACCATGTGTGTGTCTGACTTCCTTTCCTGAACACAATAACAACGAGATTCCTCCTTATTGTGTACATAAGGTATCTTTTTTTTTTAGAGAGAGAGTGACAGTGAGAAAGACAGAGAAAGAGAGAAACAACTTTATTTAGTTTTTCACATGGCCTTAGTTGCTCCAACACTTAGTTGTATATGTGGTGCTGGGGTTTGAACCTGAGTCCTCGTGCTTGCCAGGCAAGCACTGAAACTGCTGAGCCACCGCTCCAGCCCCCATAAGCATCTTTTTATGTAGCAGTGTAACATTCTTTTGGATGACTATATCACAACTTATATACCCATTCTTCTACTGATAGAGTATTTTTTTCCTGGTCTTTAATTATACTGAATAAAACTCTAAGAACATTCTCATTTCTGTCTTTTGGTGTACATGTGCATTCACTTCCCTTGGGTACAAACCTAAGAAAGAGGTGGTTGGGTCCTAGAGTAGGCGTATGATTAATTTTATGTAGTATAAACAGTTAAACAATTTTTATGTGCTTGCACCAATTTATACTTCTATCAGCAATGTATGCACTCCAGTTGCTTCACATCCTTGCCAATACCTAGTATTGTGGGTCTTTCTATTTTTAGCCATTGTGATGGATTTGGAGTCTTTTCTCTTGGCTTTAACTTGCATTTACCTGATGCATAGAGGTGGTGTTCACTGTGATAAATTAGATTTTCCAAAGAAAGTCTCAACAGCATCTCATCCCACAAGATCTTGTACTGTAACTTTGATACTCTTCCCATTGAGAGGTGGAGTCTGTGTCCTCTCCATGAATCTTATGACTGATGGAAGTGTAAACATGTGGCTTCTGCGAGTAGATGGTGAAAGGCATTTACCCAGTTTTTTGAGATACCTCTTAGAGCTCTGAGATTCCGTACAAGTAGTTAACTAACCTGAGGTCACCAGAAGAGGCCCAAATGCACTGATACAAGGAGACCATGTGGAGAGGCCCTGAGAGTATGTGAGTAGAGAAAGATTTCCACCCAGCTCCCAGCTGCCCCAGTCCTCCACTGGTCTAGCTGTATGTAATCACTGTGTCCCTGCAACTACACAAAAACCACCCTAAGTCAGAACCTTCTAGCCAAGGCATTCCTTAAGACTTAATTGTTTTCAGACAGTTGTTGTCAACTGGGAGATTTTGTGCCCAGGGGCATTTGTCCATGTCTGTAGACATTATTTTTGGTTGTCATACTCGAGGGTGCTATTAGCATGTAGTGGCTAGAGGCAGATATGCTGCTAAACATCCTTCAGGACACAGGACAGCCCCACACAACGAAGAATTATCTGGTCTCAAATGTCCATCATGTTGAGATTGAGAAGCCCTACTTTAATTCACAGAAGCCACTAAATTTTAGGGTGATCTGTTATATACCAACAGTACTAGAATGAGCATGCAGGCAGAGAGGGAGCTTAATAAAGAAAGTAGAAAATTTGAAGATCTCTAAGAGGGTCAGAGTGTTAGGCTTAATGAGTATTCAGTGAGCAGTAAGGCTCAAACCACACCCAAGTGGACAGTGAAACCATTGGACATGGGCTCACAGATTGTACGAATGATGCTAAGGACAGAATTTCAGAACCTCTGGATGCCGGATGCTAATGCTGCCCTCACCAAAAAGTGGATTTCACGTGTTTGCTGCTTTTCCACATTGTTCACTTTTGAATCAGTCTGACTTTTGGATATCTGATGGATGAACTCTAGGTCACGTGAGATCTGCAAGGGAATCTGAGAAAGTAAGTTTCCTGGCTTCTATCAGGGAGATAGGATTAAAAAAGGAAGTGTGTTCCAAATATGCTGGGAAGCCAGGAACCTTGACAGAATTCCCTGGCAATATTTTACAAACATAATTTATGATGTCCACAGAATAATACATGGGATGATTCTACCACAACTTACCAATTTTCTTATGAACCATTTGGATAATATTTTTTTAAAAAAGAATAGTTAAAATAATGCTGTAATACTGTACATTCTGGGCTAGAAATTTTACTTTAGCGATTATATCCCAAGGAAATAGCTACTTCGGAGTCTATCATACAAAGGTACTAATTGCTTTATTAATTTTAAGTACAAAACTGGAAATAGTTCAAGCATATAAAACCAGATATTTATGATATTATAACAAACTTCTAAAATTCCCCAAGATAGTGATTTCAAATCTTAGGTCAGAATGTCTTTATCTGTCATCTGTTCACGCTTGGTCAGACCATGTGTCCAGTTTACCTTGAAATATATGGTTACTGTAAAATTGGTACTTGTATAATGAAAAGAGTCTTAAGAAGATTTTTTTTTTTGCTTTTGAATTCTAAAGTTGTTTAGAATAGAAAAATAAAGGGAAATGTCCTTTTCATGTTTATATTAACTTCACAGCATGTGGAGAACTTGCCCAATAGGTGGCAGTACTGGATAAGAGCAGATGGAAACTTTTCCAAACTGCCTTCAAGCAGTGATTCTTAAACTTCGGTGGACATGACAATGACCTTGTTAAAACACAGCTTGTTGGGCCCTGCCCTCAGAGTTTCTGATTTAGTGAGTGTCTTAGTCTCTTAGTGCTGCTATAACAAAATACCTGACACTGGGTAATTTATAAAGAAGAGAAATATATTTCTCAGAGTTCTGGAAAATAGGTCAGGAAATCCAGGATCAAAGTTCTGGCAGGTTCAGTGTCTGGTGGAGGCCTGCTCCATTGGTGGCATCTTCTCAAGCAGTGGCCTCACATGGAGTAAAAAGGGTCTAAGCTAATTTCCTCCTTCCTGTAATGTACTAATCCTAACCACCTGCTCAAGGCCCCACCTCTTACTACCATCATGGGGATTAACATTTAACAGGAATTTTCAAGGGCTTGGGGGCCTGAGAATTTATATTTCTAACAATTTTCTAGATGAAACTGATGCTGCTAGTGGAAGACCACACTCGAGGGTCACAGCATTCTTACACAAGGAGCTCCTTGGAGGGTGGAGGGTCATTCCTTCCTGATTCATAACATTCCCCAGACCTACCTCACTGCCATGTTCATCCCATTTTAGTGGAGGAATTGGACCAGCCACTCAGAGGTGGGGTGCCCTACAAATAAATATTTCTTCTTGGCCTATTTGACCCTCTATATCCCATCTTCCATGTCAAGGGAGCAAATGGCAGGATAGAGGGAAAGTCCTTCATCTATTGTTTCCAGGAGGCATCAACCAATCTCATAATAGAGTCCACCTCTGGCCAATATGGCGATTACTGGTATCTCTAGTTCCTACCTGGTATTCTCTTTGTGCACTTTGGGGTACCTCTAGTCTCACTACCAGCATCTTGGGGTCCTTTGCACTCTGCTCTTCCCTTTTTTCTGTGAATACTGATCTTACCCTGAGCTTGCCTTTGGTTAGCTCATTTTTTGACTTTGTGTGTCTTATGTTCTAACTACTGAATAAAGAGCTTGTCCCCAACTTAAAGAAATTCAGGCAAAATTGAACACTGATTTTTTTGAAACCTCTCTCTTCAAACTTTCAATTTTTCTCCTATCTGCACTGTGTCCATTGAGCTTGACCTTGCTTCTTATTTCACTAAGATGAATGACTTGTTTATGCTCCTGGCCAAGAACAATCCCTCTGCCTGTGTGCTAGATTCCATCCCCTCCCAAGGACATGGCTGTGGCAATCCTTTCCTTTCTACTGTGTCACTGATTTTCTCCTATTTACTGGACTGTTTCCAACAGCACACACATCTGCTGTTGTTTCTTCTATATTAAATGTTTATAATCATTGCTTCTGTTCACTGTTTCCAATTTCTCTGCTTCCATTCTCCCATGTAACCACCTAATCAGGTTTTGTTTCCATCTGTCTACTAAAACTCCTAGTTGCAGAAGACCCCCACATTTCTCTCAGGATCCATATCTATCCTGTCAGCAAAGCTTCCTGGCTCCATCTTCAAATTGTAAACTGAATTTAACCATTGCCTCGAGCTTCCCCTGATGCCACCAGGCTGATCCAGGCCACCATCACCTCTCACTTGGATTGTTGAAATAGCCTCCCAGCTGGGGATTGAACCCAGGGGTGCTCTACCACTGAGCTACATCGCAGGCCTTTGTATTTTTAATT
>PVKS010047215.1:0-12923 GCA_004027875.1 Aplodontia rufa | reverse complement strand
TGGCTTCCCCCACCATTGCGGGCACTTTCTGAGGATGTACCCTGGCATCCTACAGCAGGTGACGTGGCTGAGGGAATGCCACACAGTCCACTTCTCACTGACCAGGGTGCGCCCTGGCCTGTCTTTGTTGGGAGAAACCCTAAGACCTGGATTTAATTCTTCCAGGATGTTCTTTGGACACTGAGCTACCAGTTCCCTGCTCCCTGGGGGGAAGAGAACCCCTGGAAGGAACCCCTGGGGAGCTTACAGGGTACAGGTGCTGAGTTCACCGTCCAGAGACTGGGATCTGACCTCCCGGGGCAGGGTGTGAGCTTCTGTGTTTAGAAAGCTGCGCAGGTGATTCTCACGGGCACCAGTCTGAGCAGGGTGGCTTACAGCATTACCGACTGAATCAGCCGAGGAGGGTCACCTGTGTGTCCACTGTCCCTGGAGGGGCTGAGCGAGCGAACGCAGGAGCGAGTGCTGAGGTCCCAGCTGTCGCACACACATCTTACTCTACCATGTATGCACCTCCCGGGTTGATTCACCTGAGATTTTTGAAGCCACTCCGCCTAGTTGTACTTAAACATCACGTGAATTGGAAAACACCAGCCGTGCTGGCCCTAAATAGGAGGTCACTCTAAAACACAAACAGGAAAGCCAACAGTGTCCTCAGCGTCCCACCCAGCAGAAGCTGCTTTGGCTGGGACTTCAGCCAGAGGAGGCGCGGCTCCCACTCCCTTCCAGAGCGGCGCAGCTGGAGTTGCAGAAGTGTTACGAAGAGGCCAGCACAGGATGGGACAGGCGACCTCCTGGCTGGAGCTTCTTTTCCTCCCTGTTACTTCTGGTCCAGCCTGAAGCCTGGAGCTCTGGGGGAGGAGGTGTGGAGAGGAGCCCTATGGGAGAGGGAGAGTCGTCCTTCCTGTCAGCACCAGGAGCTGGCATCTGCCCTGTGGGTGTTGGGGTAACCAGAGTCCATCCATGCCCTGCAGCAGCCCCAGAGAACCAGACTTTTATCTACAGGGGCCACTGAGCTGGGAGGAGTCCCTGCCTAGGTTGGACTGGGCAGCGGCCAGGCTGGCAGGAGTTAGGAAGAAGAGGGAGCTCCTGCTGCAGGGCCCAAGTCCTGGCAGGGTGGCTGTCAGCATCTTGGCGTGGAAGCCAGTGGCTGAGTGTTGGTCCCCCCCTTGCTTCTATGTGCTGTGTGACCTTGGACCTGTCCCTTGACTCTCTGAAAGTACTCACTGACAGCTACTGTGGGCCAGGCTCCATGCTGGTTGCCTGTGCAGGCGGTGGCGCGGGGGACAGGAGGCAGAAGCCAACACTGCAGTGAGGGAGAAGAGCAGCGTGCTTCGAAGACAGTCTGCAGATGGACTTCAGCTGAGGGGTCTGCCCGGGACCCCAGCCGCAGAAATGTATTCTCCTACAGTGGGGAGGTTAGTGTCCGCAGGGCCACACTGCCTGCAAGGCTGGAGAGGAGAACCCTTCCTTTCGCTGTCTTCTCCTTTTCTTGTAAGGACGCTTGTCATTAGATGAGGGTTCACTCAAGTCCAGCGTGTTCCCATTAAGCCTAACTAATTACACCCGCAGCGGCCTGTTTCCAAACAAGGTCACGTTCTGAGATTCCAGGGGACATGGATTCAACCCACAAGCCAGAGGAAGGGCCATTAAAGCTGAGACTTAAAGGACGCATGCGGTGGGCAGGTGTTGGGAGGAGTGTCCTTTCCGCAAGGGGACAGCAGGTGCAGAGGCTTTGGGTAGGAGGAGCCAAGGAGCTGGTGTGTCTGGAGCATGCGCAGAGGGGCTGGTGGGCCCCAGGGCCTGGAGCCTTGGAAAGGGGTTTGGTTGTCATTTTAAATGCCTGGGATGGGGGAGTGGGTTAAGCGGGGATATGCTCTTGACTGGATTTCCTTTTGGAAAGAGGTCCTTTCTAACTGGGGAGGGGCATGGCAGTGACTGAAGGAGTACACGCTTTGAGGTTCCCCCCAAGCTCATTTACACCCCTCCAATGTTTTGAGCTTCAAATCCCTTCCAGGTAGGAAGAGCAGTACTGTTGTCCATCGAGAAAATGGAAGCCCAGAGAGGGAATGCAGTTTTCCCAGGATCACACAGCCAGCGTGAAAAGAACTCAGAGTCGCAGCCAGTGTCTTCTATCGTGTAAATGTTCAACACACCTGGAGGTGAAGGTCCATGCTCAGACTGCAGGGATTCTGTGGCAGTGCTTCAGGACAGAGAGCACAGGTTTTATAACCATTATTTGCCCAGCTAAGTGAAGGTTTGGCTGAGGGCAAGGAAGGCGGCCTCAGCCATTAGTGTATGGGCGCTGGGAGTTCCCATCCAGAACAATCTGCCAAGGAGAAAAAGCAAGCAGAGAGCACTGGCCACTGACCTGTCCACTCTGAGCATTTCACAGGGTTTGGATAAAATCTTGGCCCTGGGCACTGCCAGAGACATTGGCAGGATGATCAGAACTGTTCCAGAACTCCCGAGCTGCTGTTCTGAGTGTGTGCATGCACGGAACAGAACGCTCTTCCAGTCGGGAAGAGCTGGAGCATTCCAAGTGGGAACCGGCCCACTTCCCCCAGCCCGGGTTTAAAGCATCACAGGCGCCTGTGTCAGGTGTTGGGTGCCAGTGACTTCCTGGGAGCCCGGCCTGTTTCCTGCTGAGATTCCCAGGGTAGCTAGAGGCCTTACTTCCAGCGCAGCCTCTGGTTTCCCTAATCCCCTCTGTGGCTTGGTGTCTTTTGAGCACCACAGGGAGGGGCGGGGACAGGAGGGACTGGGCTGCTCTTTGACAGCAGAAGCCCCCACCCTCCGTGGAGAGCAGAGGTTTTATAACCAGCTGTGTCCGGAGGGGCGTGGGGTGCCCCCTGGACCCCGGCTGCTGGGGTGCACCCCTCCCCAGCCGGGCGGAGGGAGGGCCCCGCGCCTGCGTGCCTGTGCAGGCGGTGGCGCGGGGGACAGGAGGTAAATTTGGTCCCGGATCTGAGCTCTGGCTTCCTTCCTCTCCCGGTGAAAGGCCCCGTGTGGAATGAATCACGTCCTCTCTTTCTGAGCCCACAGAATGTCAAGGCCGGGCGGGCGCTGTTGGAGGGCTGCCTGCCTAGGGGATGTCAATTTGGGATGCTGGAGGGACTTTGGGCCCCAGGAGGGATGACGCTTGTGCCTTCAAGGGAGCATCTTCCCTCTGAAGCTCTGTTCCCTGGCCCACCCGCCCACCTGTGCTCCCCCTGCCCGCTGCACCATCCTAGGGGCGGGGCCTCGCCGGAACCATCCGCTGGTTATTTGAGCGCTTGTCACCTGCCTGGCTCTACATGGACAGGAGGAGCAAGGACCCTGGCCCTCTGGAGCTCCCACAGCAGGGGCTGGCTCCCTGGTGTAAGGACTTGATGGCAGTATCGTGAGCTTTTTGGAGCACAAACCCCGCGCTGCGTGTTCCCCGCTGGGGGCGCAGTGTGCAGATGCGGCGCAGCCCTGTGGAAGGCGGGGGCTTCCTGGCCAGCATCGCAGAGACCCCGCCCAGCACCGCTGCATTTCCATTTGGCCCCATTCCCTCCCGGCCTGGCCCTGCCTCCTGGCCTCTCTTTCTGGAAGGTTCTTTCCCTGGCAGTTTGCATCTTCACAGGTCTCAGCTCAAATGTCGCCTCCAGAGAGCTTCCCCAAGCTGCTAGCCTGGAGTGGCCGCCCCCAGCCCCCACTCTTGTCCCAGGTCCTTGCTTTTGCGTCTTGGTGCTCTGGGCCACTCTGGAGCGGTTTCATTCTTTAGCAGACATGTGAGCTCTGCCTTGCAGATCAGAGCCCTGGTCCGGTTGGTTAGTTCAGCTCACGCTGTTGCGTGTCCCTGTTGTCCCACTGTAAGTGCCTGGCACATAGAAGGTGCTTAATTAAGCCGCGTTTTTGGAGTAATTGATCCCACTGAGGGTGACCAGGTTCAAGGTAGACCTTCTCTGCCTCCCCCTCTCCGAGCTCTGCTACTGTCAGGGCGCTTGGGCTGGGAGGTCTTCAGGGTGGAATACTCTGGACTTCTAACTCAGAGCTGGCCAGCTCTGGGGGCAGGGAGCATTAGCCCAAGGCAGGAGTGTGGGCGGGATGACCCCAGCCACAGGAAAGGGAGCGTCCCTGGGTGGGGGAGAAACTATTTGGGTGAGTTCCTGAGGCTTAGCCAGAGCAGAGCTCCAGAGCCCCCTCCCCACAGCTCCCCAAGAAAACACCCACTATTGTCCTTAGCTCCAGGCTTGGTGCTGGGCAGGGTGAGGTGCTGGCCCTCTGCCAAAGGGGCTCTTGTTTATTTGAGATTTGAATAGAAAAAGGCTGTCCTCTTAAAACGCCAGCTCCAAAAACCTCTGGTGTTTTGGGGTCAGGACAGAAGATGGCAGTGAGTTTTCTGGCTCTTTTTTAATCGTTAAAACAAGATTTTTTTTGTCCTGATAGAACATAGTGTGCAGCAAACAGCAGGAAGGACAGCGGCCTCCCAGGAGCCGCTGTCCCTGGAAGAGCACGGGGGGCTTCGGCGGGGGAGTTTCGCGTCTTGGGGGGTGCGTTTGTCTTTGGAGTGGTGAGCTGTGCCGGCCCCTCTTGTTTGGCTTTTGCAAAGCCCCAGGTGCACCCAGCTTTGCAGCTTCTTTTTTCGCTTATCATCCAGCCATTAGCTCACCTCTGTGTGTAAACTCAGAGCCTTTGCAGGAAATTGCCAAAGAGCAGAACATTACTCTCTGTTTAAGAAATCCTTAATCCCGCTGGAGCAGTGGCTCAGTGGTTAGTGCTTGCCCGGCATGTCAAGTACACAGGTTCGAGCCCCAGCACCACATACACAACGAAGTGTCAGAGCAACGAAAGCCGCATGAAAAACTGGATGAAGTTGGTTCTCTCTTTCCTTCCTCTCTCTTCCTCCCTCTTCCCCCGCAAAAAAGAAATCCCTAGTCATTGGACATTTAGATTATTTCACATCTTGGCCTGTCTCTCTAGTCTTATGCAGCAGGGGTCCCTAGCTTTCTGCCCTGAGATGCTTTTATTTCCCATTCTTCCCAAGGCTCTGCTGCCTCAGGACCTTTGCATAGGCTGTTCCTCTGTCCTCCTGTTGTCCCTTCTCAACATGACCCCTTTACCTTTACCCTTAGGAAAGTTTGTTTTTAAACCTTTCTTGGGTTTCTCTTTGAGGTCTGCCTGTTGCCCCCAACCCTAAAGTGTGAGCTGCCTGGGGACAGGAATGTTACCTGCCTATGTGCCCTCTGTTCATTGCCAAAACCTCAGCACCCAGCTTGGAGCTTCTGGAGGGGGGCAAGGGAATGTGAGTCTCATGCCTTATAGAAGTTCATTTTGGAGGGGAGGGAGTGGGCATCAGGGATTGAAACCAGGAGAGCTTAACCACTGAGCCACATCCCCAGCCCTTTTTATTTGTTTATTTATTTTTAAAGAGAAAGGGACAGTGAGAGAGAGACAGTGAGAGAGAGAGAGTGAAAGAATCAAAGTCCATTCAGTTCTTTATGTGGCTTTCACTGCTCCGACTCTTTGTTGTGTACATGGTGCTGGGGTTCCAACCCACAGGCGCTGTAACTGCTGAGCCACCGCTCCAGCCCCCTATTTTTTATTTTGAGACAGGGTCTCACTAAGTTGCTTGGGGCCTCCCTAAATTGCTGAGGCTGGCTTAGAACTTGCGATCCTCCTGCCTCAGCCTCCCGACTTGCTGGAATTACAGGCGGGAGCCATGGCGCCTGGCTAGAAGTTCAGGCCTTCTAAGGTTTAGAAGTCATGAAAACTTTGCCTCCTAACTGATTGAGCGAGGGGTGGATATGGCTCATGATTCCAGTGGGGAAAACTTGTCATTTAGGCCCCCAAATAGGAGGCGAACATGAAAATGACCCCTAGGGACACATGACTCGCATCTGGTATGCCGCACACATGTGGGGCTGCATGATGCCGGTAGTTACGATGGAGACCTGCAGATGCTGTTGCCACCATGTGACGGGAAGGTGCTCTTTACTGAGTGCTTGCTATGTGCCAGGTGCTGTGCAGAACCCCTAACATGCTGAGGAAACTGGCTCTGAGAGATGTCACTTGTAGGTGGCCGAGGGAGGGGACTCTGTGCTTTAACTTCAGCCCTGTTCCGCACCCTCCCCCCCATCCTATGAGCCTCTGTGTGTGAAAACAACCGCTCTTGCTCCCTGTGACTCTCCACAGCCACCAGGACACACAGTGCCCAGCCAACCCTGGCTCTCCCAGCCTTGCAGGCAGTGCGGACCAGGGACACTGTCACCTTGTACTGTTTCACCAGTGACTGTCTCTAGGGATCTCCCGCACACGGCTCAGCACAGCAAACTCTGTACATGACCAATGGCTCCTCACAAGCTGGATTCTTTTGCATGGGTGTCTGCCAGGAGACAGGAAGGAGCCTTAAGTTGGCAGGGTGTATAGGTCTGAGCTTTTATGGGGGAATAGGGTTCATCTTGGGCCAAGGGAATGTACTTACTGTGTGGTTTTTTTTTGTTGTTGTTGTTACCAGGTATTGAACCCAGGGGTGCTTAACCACCGATCCACATCCCCAGACCTTTTATTTTAAATATTTTAGTTTTGAAAGAAAGAATTAATTTTATTTAGCTTTTCATGTGGCTTTCATTGCTCTGACCCTTCATTGTATGCATGGTGTTGGGGTTTGAACCCGCGTCTTTGCTCGTGCCCAGCAAGCACTGTAACTGCTGAGCTACTGTTCCAGCTGCTCCCCCAGCCCTTTTATTAATTTCTTTACTTTTTCAAATTTTGAGACAGGGCCTCGCTCAGTTTCTAAGGCTGGCTTGAACTTGCAATCCTCCTGCCTCAGCCTCCCCAGCTTCTGGGATTGCAGGCCTGCTGCACCACCTACTGCGTGCATTTGAAGTTTTGTCTCTGTTCACTGCTGACTTCTGTAAGCCCTGGGAAGTCTCCTGCTGGGCCTGACCCTGGCCCCATGGTGTTCACAGATGCATCCCTGGCACCTAGTTCAGCACCTGGCACATAGTAGTAGAACAATAAAAACTGGATCCATACGCGAACGATGCCAAGATGATTCCATGATGTCCTCAGCGAACGTCTCAGCCTCTGCTCAGAATTGAAAGGATTCTTAACCCTTTGAACAGACGAGGAGACTGGGTCTCAGAGACTTAGGAACTTGCCCTAGCTCGAACAGGCAGGATGTGGGTTTGAGTCCCTGCCCCTGCAAGGCCCTGTCTGACGCTGTCCCAGCTCCAGTGCCCCCTTGCCAGGTGCTGCTCCTGAGCAGTCCTGTCTGCCTCTCTTCTCCCTGCCCTGAGCCAGCAGTTCTCACCCGGTGCAGAGGATGCTGACATGTGAGAGGCCTTCTGCTGGGAGAGGGGGGCTCCTGGAGGCTCCTGGCAGGTGGGCAGTAACTCCAGCCTCTCCTGCTGGGGAGAGCAGATCCCAGTGACTGCCGGCTCCCTGCAGTCTTCTAGGTCATATGCCTGAAAGGTCACCTCCCCCAGGAAGCCTTCCTGGGTCACCTGATCTGCGGATCCCAGGTGAACCACCTCACAGACCCTGTCCCTTACCTCCTGTCACATGCTGCCACTTTGTCCTGCTGCGTTGCTGCATTCATTGCTGTTCCCCGCCCTGTCCCCTGCTACACCCTACTGTAAACTCCATCTCCACAGGGACCTTGACCTTTGAGTTCATCCCCGGAGATGGGGTCCGGCACGTAGTAGGCCAGCAATCCTTTTGGATAAATTGGTAAAAGAGCAACCTTTTGAAATGCAGCAGGTGGAAAAGTGACGGTCCCCTCACAGACCCATTTCACCATGGGGCACAATGCCACCACCCTGCAGGGAGATTGAGCCGTCCCTGTGATTCAGGGTTCTAGGAGGGCTGGGTGACACAGGGCAGGCTGAGTCGAGGTTCCAGGGCACGTGGTTTCTTGGGTGTGAGTGCACCATTAGCATGCATTGAGGAGCAGGTGACCTTGGAGGTCCCTGGGGCCATCCTGAACAGGGGACCTCAGGGAGGACTAGGGAATACACCTCTAAACACTGGGCGCCAGGGAGCTGGCGTGTCTGTCTCCAGCAGCAGAAAGAAGGTCATCCACCGGCACAGAGGACATGGGCAGGTCCCATGGCATTTGCTAGGACAAGGGCAAACTCCTCCCAGAGTGAATGACATGCATGGGTGGCACCCCTGGTGAGGGCCTGGCTCCAGCGGGCAGAGGGCAACTGTGGCTCAGGTGAGCCAGAACGTGAGCCCAAAGGCTGTGACAAGACAGTGGCCTCCTGGGCCTGCTCAGCCATCAATCTGGGCGGTTTGCAGAAAAGTGTCTGTTGGGGCAGAAGAGGGTCTCAGGGCCTAGAGAGGGGGTTTTGGGGTCTTCTGAGGATGAAGGATATAATAGCCAGAGGTCCTGCCTACTGAGCACCTGCTGTGTACTCTTTCTAGGCCTCCTTGCTCCATGGGACCGAGCAGGTAGAGAACAAAGCCCACCCTATCCCCTGCTTTCCTGTCTGTTTCTTGCACAGTTAGGGAAGCTGAAGAACCTGACTGCAGGTTCCTGCCTCCTCCACTCTCTAAAATCATTGCTAGGGAAATGGCCGATGGGTATGCTAATCGGTGTCCCTGGTGACCATCGGCATCACGGAACTTCGTATCCGTGATCTCACTTAGTCGGCAATAAAGCACACCAAGCGTGTCCCTGGGGTTCATTTACAGATGAGGAAGGCAGGCCTCAGAGGAGCGGAGTTGCCTGAGGTCACACGGTGGGTGGGGTGGAAAGGCTGAGTCTGGAAGTCCAAGCTCAGAATGGTCAGAAAGAGGGACACAGACAGGACGAGACCAGCGGCTCCCGGCTCCAAGTCCTGTGTGTCGTCCCCAACCCGGATGTCCTTAATAACTGGTAGTTATGCTGGGCAAAATTAGGGTCCAGGAGGACGTGGGGTAGGTGGTGTTTAGCTGAATTCTGGTGTTTAGCTGAATTTAGGAGCTGGGATTGTGTTTTCAGTAGCAGGACCAGACAAGACGTGTCCAGGGAGGGGCCCGCAGTGACTCATCAGGGAACTGACCCGTCTGTTTGTCAGGGGGCCACTCAGAGCTGTGGATGGGGCAGGCTGTCTCCCTGGAGGGCTCTCTCTGGACTTTGGGATGCTCTATAGCTTCCTTTCTGGTGGCTGACAAGCAAGGATGCTTTGATTGGCCCCTCTGTGTATCTTAGGGATCTAGAAGTTAAAAGCCAGGTGAGGGGTGGATCTGCTCAGGTCCTGCCGAGCCGTTTTCCAGAGCATGCACCCAATCAAAGCCTGTCTCCGTGTGCTACCTGGTCAGCACTTGCTCCTCTGTGTGGTTTGGGGAGATGTGGAGCCGTAGCCGGCGTTGTGTTTTTAATTTGCTTTCCTGATGACTAGAGAAGACGAACTTCTTTTCCTATACTTACTAATCACGTAGAGACTTTTTCTCTGTGTGTAAAGTGCCCGTCAAGCCTCTTGTCCTGAAAATAAAAGCTCGCTTGTCTTTTTCTTATTGGTTTAGACTTCTTTATGTATTCAGGGTGGAATCCTTCGTGGGACACCTGCATGGCTGTGACTATCTCTACATATGTGTGTATATGTGGGGATGTGTCGTGAAACACATTTAATCCCAGTCTGCACGCTGCTTTTTCTTCTGATGAACAGAAGTTTACTTAAGATCCATTTGTCCCGTGTTTTCTAGAAATTTGGTCTTTGGGCCTCATGGACGTGTTTTTGTGTAGGGGATGAAGTGCTCAGCTGGGCCTTTTGGGAAGCTGACACCTGATCTAGACGGAGCCAGGAATGAGGTGGCCAGGTCCTCCAGGCGGGAGAGGGTAGGGGTCTGGCCTGGACCAGGGTGTTGATGCAGAGAGCCGGGTGCTGTCGGTCAGGAGGCTGTGTGAGTGGTTTGGCGGTGGGGCAGAATCCCTTAGGCTCCTGGAGGGCACTTGCTGCTTTAGAAAGTGCTAACTCAGGAGTCCCTGGAGTGGGCCATCTTGCCAGGTCTCTCTCCGCCTTTCTCCCACGCTGGGCAGGCCTGAGTGACCCAGAGTTTTCAGGTGATGTTGATTCCATGATCCTGTCACAGAGAATGCAGGGTTCCTGTAGCCGGGAGCACCTGTATAGAACCCTTGGGCAAAAGCAAGTTTTCATTACACAAATGTGAATATATTTGTTGCACAATTATGTATTCTGCAAGATACGTAGTGTGTATGTGTATGTGTATGAGTGTGCACATTCGCATGCGTACGTTTAAACAGCTGGCCCATGGCTTACGCTGGGGTTGGCCCTGAGGGACCCACCGTAGGTGGCACATGTGTGAGTGAAAAGTGCTTGTGATCCACTGGCTGCCAAGCCAGCAGTGCGTGTGTGGCAGGAACGGGTCATTCCTCCAGTGATTCCTCCAGGGATTGCATGGCTCTGCATCCAGAGGGTGGCGCCGTTGGCCCCTAGTCCCAGAAGAGATCCAACCTAAAAATCAAAGTGCTGTCTCCACCAAATTCACGTTGCTTTGGCACTGCCATGGCCAAAAAATGTCAGCTGAACCATTCTGAGTTGGGGCCTGTCTGTATGTGTCGTGTCATCATCCGAGGGCCCCAGGCTCCAGCTGGGGTGCGGACTGGCCTGTGTGCCACCTCCTAGGCAGGAAAAGCACTCTTCTCTCTTATCTTTCAGCAGCCTTGCCCTCAGCTCCGTTGTGGAAATGCTGCAGTTTAATGATCCAGGAGGAAATCCACTTTGGATTGTGTCCCCAAACACCTGGGGAGTGCTTTGCCATCTGGTGGACCCTGTGACTTGGGGTTGGGAGCTGTTCCTGGTAGCCATGGAAACCATGGGGCAGGGGCAGAGACGGGCAGAGCAACTCTTGCCCCCAGCATCCTCAGCTATTTTGGGTCATGCTGCCAGAGTGGCCCTGAGGTGGAGGTAGGAGCAGGCGCAGCTTGGGAAGGTGACCTGGGCGGCTCCCTTGGGGGAGCACGGGAGTGAGAAGTCAAGGAGCTAAAACAGGGTGTGTGTGCGTTGGTTCGGGGGCTCCTCCTGTGGGGGGCGATGGAGGGAGATTCTGGGCACCTCCCCGTTGCACTAGGGGCTGTGCAGCCCTAGCCGGAGAGTGGCAGCATCCTGAGTGTGCAAGCCTCTTGCGTCTGGAGGTGACTGCTACAGGCCGGGGCTGCACCCTCCTGGGGGAACATTGGTGCTGGGCATCCAGCAGGCCACCGTGTGTGCCTGGACTCTGCGTTTATGTCTTTGGCTTTTTTTTTTTTTTAAGAGAGAGAATCAATTTTATTTAACATCTGGCCTTTGTTTCTCCAACACTTAGTTGTGTATGTGGGTGGTGCTGGGGTTCGGAACCGAGTCCTCCTGCATGCCAGGCTAGAGCTCCAACTGCTGAGCCACCGCTCCAGCCCCGTCTATGGCATTTTTCAAAACTCCTCCTGCCCATTACAAACGCAGTTTTCAGAAGGCACAGCAAAGGAATCCAGAGGGTGGCTGAAATGGTCCTGGTGCTCCCGAACCTCAGTTTTCCAATCTGTAAAGTGAGCATAAAATACTACCTGCCTCAAGGGTTGGTGGGAAAAATAAATTTTGTTACCATAGTGTTTCCGATAGAAACTGACCATAGAGTCAGATAGAAACTGTTGTTGTTATTATTGTATATAATTTAGAAATTACAGCTAAACGCAGTGATCAGAACTTTCTTCTGCCACTTAGAGATGACTTTTGTCAGCATGTTCACATGCTGATTCTTCTAGTACTTTCTCTAGGCATCCATACATTCAGATCTCACACACACACACACACACACGTTCATTCACGTGCGCGTGTAAGAAGTTGGCGTTAATGTCTATGTCGTACCTGAATGTTTTAAAACTTAACTCTCACTTACTTATCTGGCCACATAAATCCAGAATGGGTTGTTCCCAGAGCCCAACAGTGAAATCATGTGTCCCCTGTCCCTCTAACCTCACCACGCCCGAGCAAACAAACCTAAAACTTATGTTTAATTATATTATAATTTTCCCCTGAAACGCGTTGCCTTTACCTAAAGGAGAGGCAGAGGGCTGGAGCTGTGGCTCGGGGGTTACAGAGCTTGCCTTGCATGCGCGAGTCCGTTGGTTCGAACCCTAGCACCACGTACACAACAAAGTGCTGGAGCAGTGAAGGCCCTGAGAAGCTAAATAAAATTGATTCTATCTTTCTCTCTGTCACTGTCTCTCTCTTTCTAAAACAAGAGTGGCAAATCTGCTTGTAGGTCCTCACAGCTCACCGTTGGTCAATCAGAGAACCCCGACTGCTTCCTCGGTGGTGAAAAGGGGCCCTCAGTGAACCCAGTGACCCCAACCTGGCCCTGGGGGTAGAGATATTTCTAAGGGCAGTGAGTAAAGGTGATGGGTTGGGGCCAGGGGCAGTGCTGGTAGGGAAAACTCTGTGCCTCTCAGTCTGGACCACAGATGGTCTGCGTCTGTCCCTCGGCTTAATCCCTGGGAGCCGTCACTAAGCGGAACCCTTCTTTAAACTCAGGGCTTCTGTTTTACCCCCGTCCTGGTGTCCCCTGCATTTAAGGTAGAGGGACAAGAGGTCAAAATAAATGGCTCTCCAGGATGCCCTGAGAGGTCACACACAGCTGCTGACCTGGTGGTAATTAGTGGTTTATTTAAATAAGGCTGGGCTGGCTCCCAGGCTCAGCCCAGGCTCAGCCCCAGGGCCTCATCTTGGGGGGGGGGGGGCGGGAATGAAGTTAGCAGATCAGTTTCAAACTCTTCCTCCCTCTCTCTGACCTGTTTCTGTCATTGCGTTTTCTGACTCTGCCCCTCCAATCCCTCGTGATGACATTGGGTCCACCCCTATAACCCAGGATCTTCTCCCCATCTCAGAGCCTCAACTTAGCCACAGCTGCAAAGTCCCTTCTGCCAAGTCACACATTGAAGGGACCTGGACATCTCTGCAGGACACTGTTCTGGGGACTAC